>LPNX011005874.1:5730-18001 GCA_001517045.1 Pseudotsuga menziesii
TGGATACAAAATAAACAAAATTTTAATTATTGAAAACATTAAAATGAAATAAATAATTATTCTTTTATTAAAGAATAATATAGATTCACTCAATCTTCGGAGCTTTTGTGTTTGGTTTGACAATTTCGAAAGACGGCCCATTCACAGGGATGCTTATTGAAAAGATTGAGGACTTCGTATCTGCCTTTCTGCTGCCACTGTATTTTGCCTCCAGTGGTTTGAAGACTAATATCGCAACGATCCATGGCAGCACGTCTCTGGGTCTGTTAGTTCTGGTAATGGTCACCGCCAGTGCTGGGAAGATTCTGGGTACGCTTTTTGTGGCAATTGCCCACAAAGTGCCCTTTCGAGAAGCAATGACCCTGGGATTCTTGATGAACACCAAAGGATTGGTTGAGTTGATTGTCCTCAATATTGGAAAGGATAGGAAGGTAAAACCCAAATTGCATAAAATTCTTGAGTTCATCTTGAATAACTGAATTGATTATTGGATAGCAGCCCATTTATCTTGATCTACATGTTTACTTTTTCATTTTTCAGGTTCTGAATGATGAAGTATTTGCTATCTTGGTGTTGATGGCCCTCTTCACAACATTCATCACCACCCCATTAGTAACTTCCATATACAAGCCAGCAAGAAAGGCGGTTCCATACAAGCATAGAAAGATACAGAGAGAGAAGCCAGAGGACGAGCTTAGAATCCTGGTCTATCTGCACGCTACGAGGAACATACCGGCGATACTAGACCTGATAGAGGCCTCCAGAGGGATTCAAAATTCTTCCCTGCGCCTCTACATTATGCACCTGGTGGAGCTGACGGAGAGGTCATCTGCGATCATGATGGTTCACAAAGCGAAGGAAAACGGGCTTCCTTTCTGGAACCGAAATAGAAACTGGCCGCAACAAGATCAGATAGTGGTTGCGTTCGAGGCGTATAGGCAACTAAGCAGAGTAATAATGAAACCCATGACTGTGATCTCTCCTGTGCAGAACATGCACGAGGATATCTGCAATGTTGCGCACCAGAAGTGGATCGCCATGATCATACTCCCCTTCCACAAATACCAGCACGTCGACGACGTCCTAGTGTCTCTGAATATGGGGTTCGAAACAGTGAACCAGGCGGTGTTGGAGCACGCGCCATGCTCTGTGGGCATCCTGGTGGACAGGGGCCAACCAGGGGGTCAATCCCAGCTGGCGCCTTCCAACGTAGATCATCACGTGGCGGTGCTCTTCTTTGGAGGACCAGATGACCGAGAGGCTCTGGTTTTCGGAAGAAGAATGGCGGAGCATCCCGGCATTAAGCTGACGGTTATAAGGTTCCTGCCCAGCGCCGAGTTCAAGCACACTCTGCTGCCTACCCACGAGAACAAGATTCACAAGTTTCCGAATGCAGAAATGAGCAGAGAGCGGGAGAAGGGGCTGGATGAAGAAGCCTTGCAAGTCGTATATAATAGCGTGTCGGATATTCCCAGGAAATACCATAGTGAGCAGGGTGCAGGTGGTGGTGATAATGTGGACGATTTGATTGTATATGAAGAGAGGCAGATGAATCCTAACATGGTGGAGTCGGTGCTGGCAATCGCGAAGAGCAAAAAATATCACATGTAGTAGTCAAACTGAGTTGACTATGTATTAGTTAGCTGGTAAAAAAAATTAAAAAATGTATTTTCCAAAGTTAAACTTTAGAACTTGCAAAATATTTTATTAAAAAAATATTTATTAATATTTTGTAAGCTGTTGATTGGATAATCAAAAGCACTGACAATCTTGGAATTTGGTATCTGGATTTCAAGTGACATTTGGCACTTTTGACATCATGAAAAAGTACCCAGTTCCATATTGATTCGGGGTAATTATCAATAGCTATCCAATCAATCAGGTTACGCCAAAAGAGCCTGAGCTTGTTTTTCATATTTGAAGCCGTTAGAATTTGAAGTGTCTGCAGACCAGACAAAGATGCCTTCTAACTTTCCCTTCTGCTTCAATGTCTTGCACGCCTGAAAGAAGCCATGGTCGGGCAAGAGACCTGTAGCGCCACTCTCTGTATTGAAACTAATGAGTACCCTCCCTCCCTTGTACAGAGATGCCTGAGTATTCTAGTGTTGGATGAATTGTGAAACCGTGGTGCCGGCATCATAGGCATAGAATTGGAAGTTAACGTAGTCTATGACATGCCCGTATTTGCTCCATAACGCTCTGTAATGCGACTGAACGACGCCTCCGTCGTCGAAGGGATCAATGGACGCGAAGGAGATGGCTTTGCTCTGCTTTAACTTGGTGATCAACTGCCCGATGCACTCTACAAACGTGTTAGCGTCGGCCTCAAAATGCTTGTAGTCGATGTCGATGCCGTCGAGATGGTATTGTTTGATTATCTTCGACAACGACGAGACTGCGTTGTTTACCCACGAAGACACTGACGATGGCTTGAATTGCACGGGGTGACCGTTGCCTATGCTATCTCCGCCTAAGCTTAGAGCGACCTTTACGTTGTTGTGTCAAGCCTTTATGGCCTGCACGGCCTGGGGAGTCAGGCTGCGGGTGTCCCAGAAGATGTTGAACTTTTCGTTTGTGGGAGAAGGGGAGCCGGATCCGGTAGTGTAGTCGATGTCGAATGAGAGAATGAAGTGGACCTCCACCGCCGAATTGATGGGCACGTGTGACAATTTGACGCCGTTGCCCATGGCGCCTATGTATTCCCTAAACAGATTTCCATTGGCACCTTCACACAGACACAAACAACACAATGTTATATTACGCCTCGGCATCTTCATAAAGAAAACAAGTTTAAGCCATATTCCTGCGACTATATGTGGATTCGAAAGGCGCACCCATACCCATAGCGAGAGGGAGCAGATTAAACAACAAAATAACGATGGCGAAAAGTTTGCGTAACTCCATGGAGGCCATGACAACTCGGAGTAGCTGGACTGGAATCTGGATCGTTTGATATTGAGAACACTTGAAGAAAGAAATAGTAGATTGATTGATATTGCGCCTGTATCATAATGAAGTCACTTTATATAGACCCTTCAAAGATTTATTATGACTTGATTATAAACCATAGTTGGTGATTTGATTTGATCAAACCCTAGTTGGTGGTGTTAGTAATTCAAAAAGGTCGTTGCGCAGCTAAGTACAGGCAATATGGATTGGTGGCATGACTAATCGGACAAATGAGATGGGACTCGATAAGCTTCCAGAAAATTCTAGATTATCAAATCTGACGTACAAATTACCAATTCATCACGTTTGTTTTCTTTTTAAAAAATAAATAAATCATGAACTTAATTTTTTTATTTACTTTATAAATTTTAATTGTAATGTGCATTCTGTGGTTATACTCGTTAGAATTTTAATTAATTTAAAAGGATTTATGGTGAATGATTTGTAAGATTTAGATGGGATTAAGAATTTATTTTTGTTAAATATAAAAGAAAAAGTTTAAAGTTTAAATTTTATTGGCAATAAAATAAAAAGAAAACTGAAAGACATATATATTTAACATGTGTATATAAATAAAAATGGTTATTAAATAAATCATTTTTTATTTGTTTTTAAAAAAATAAACGATTCATGAAATTTTTTTTGGTAAAATTTGATAGCAATTTTATTTTATAATTTTAATTGTAATGTGCATTATGTAACTATATTTACTCAAAAGTTTAGTTAATTTAAAAGAATTATGTAAGATTTAAAATTGTTTATAATTAAGTAACAATTCATTTTTATTAAACATAAAAATAAAACTTAAGAGTTTAAATTTTAATGGACACAAAAAAAAATAGGTTAAAATTGTAAGACTTATTTACAAAGTGGATATAAATAAAAATAATTATTAATTGAATCACTTTTTTTTAGAGTCAACTTTTTTTTAAATAAAAAAAATAAGTTATATCTACCCATTCACAATTAATTCAATTAATTAATGAACTTAGTTTTTGGTAAATTTTGGTAGTAATTTTGTTTTGCCTTATAATTTTAATTGTAATCTATATTTTGGTATATACTTACTAAAATTTTAATTATTTTAAAAAAGTTTATATGGAAGAAATTTGTAATATTTAAAATTATTTATAGTTTATTAAGAATTCATTTTTATTAAACATAAGAAAAAAATAAGTATTTAAATTTATAATTAAACATTAAAAAATTATTTTAAAAATGCAAGATCAATCTATCTTTAACATAAATAGATATAAATAAAAAATATTATTAAATTAATCAATTTTCTTTCTTTATTAAAACAATTCTTATTTTAAACCCGCTAATCTCTCGTCCTATCCTCTTTCCAAATTGTAATATTATTTTTCTATAATAGACCAATTCGTGTCATACTAAAGAAAAATCATTCATATTATTAAACTCTTATATAAAATTTATTAATTTACTAATATTAAACTATAATAATAGCAGTTTAATAAACACTTTGTATCTTCCATATTAAAAAAATTTCTTTACATTTAATTGTTGTTTGCAACTTAGTTAACATTTTTCTACAAACAACATCGCCGGTATATAATGAGAATAATAACATTAGCAGAGACCCACATTAAATAGTTCATCTTACATTCAATTATGTATGTATTAACATTTTTACATAAATGTACATTTTTTTTCATAAAATTTAAAATACCATCTTATAGATTATAAAATTTAAATAAAAATAGTAATCCTTCGTCTTTGGTTTGCTCAACTAACCTAACAAAATAGTTAACATAATATAATATAATAGTAATTTTAATTTTGTTATAAACTTTTTATTGTAGACAACTAAGCTTTACTTTTAGATGATTTCGTAGACAATAATATATTTATGAAGTGATCATAGATGCAACTTTAGATGTGCTTTTCTCTACCAAGATTAGCTTTCTAAAGTGCCATGCTTTGTTTTTCTACAGTCATAAAACTCAAAATAAATTAACCTATTGCTATTTTTCCCAAAATTTTCCTAAGAGGCAGCTTTGCTGCTAATTTCACTTGTTTATTAGTCAATTGTCACACAATAATGGCACGATTGAAGGATTTCTTGCTAATAATGGCTAAGAAATTAGGAGAGCATGATTTCATGGTGGATTTGTGTAATATGTTTGATTACCTTCGAGAGATTGAGAAATAATTTGGTTATTCAGGTTGGATTCTTTGAGGGATCGAGGGTTGCTTGCGATAATGGAGGAGGGGAATTTAGATGATGATCACACCTCAAAAAAAAAATAGCTTGTTATTTTACGTAGAATTCAAGTTATGATGTTGAGAACCAAGAGGATTGAGGCTTTCTTTAGTATCTAAAAGTTTTAGCAATATTTTAAAAAAACTAAAAGTTAATAAAGAGTGGAAGATCAATAATATGAGCAAAAAGTTGAAAACCAAAGAACCTTTTGCATCCACAAAAAGTCTAAAGAAAGATGTATGCTTCGATACAAAGAAACCTTCTAGAAGGGGGCATATGGCAGCCTAGAAGCAACCTTTTAGACGAGACTGTAAACAGTGCTAACATAATTTTAACTTTCAAGGGCAGAAAACAACCAAAATTTTGAGTACCATGGACCAAAAAAGAGATCTAGAATAAGAAGTCGGAAAATGAGGGTGGATCCTTCATCAACCTTTTCAAAATCTACCGTTTCTTCAAAAAACAAAACTCCTTCAGGTTCCCCCACAGTTCTCTTTGATAATTGATCAGCCATCTTGTTGTGTACTCTTGTGCCCGAGCTGTTTATGAGGGTTTCCTATGTCTACAATGGCTACGATTTAGACAAGCTTGTTCCCATCATTATAGCACTAGTGGGTTTCTCCTGCAAATATCGCTATTATGTCTCCCCTCCTCACTCACCTCACCTTTTGAATTGAGCCCTCTTCTTCTTCTTCTTCTTCCTCCCGTGGGCTCTCTGATCTATGCCCTGAGCACCCTCATAATGAAGAACAATCTATGAAAGTCTCTGGAAACCTTGAGAAAACAATACCCAGTTTTCCCTCACCTGCACAGATATATCTATGTTATGTAGAAGCAATTATAATTTTTTTTTTGTAATCATGTGAAATACACAAACAGGCATTTGCCTACCTCGGACAAGGTAAACCAACTCAGGAGCACCAGGATATTATGCAATTGAGATGGTGTTGCTTCCAATCATGTTTCTATAAAAGGAAATGGTTGCACACTCTAATTCCTCATTGTCTTCTGCGGTGGGCAACTTGAAGGTTCCACCTTTTTCACAAAAAGGAGCAAGAGAAGCAAGGGTAGAACGTTGGGTAGGCTGGATTGAGCTTCCCTGAACTTAAAGAGATTGGTGAAGTCTGTGAAAAAAAACATTATTTTGGGTTTACAAGTATAGGACAGTCGGAGGTCGAGACTCAGACTCTCAAATCTCCAATTCCATGCTTCAGTGTCTCCCTAATTTCTATTTCCTCCAGAAGATTATGCAGAGCTAAGTTGTCGACTTGGTTGTCGTGAATTTACAGGTATGTATAGCATTTTACACTTGTGTAACATTTTATATGTGGATAAAAGTTAAATCTGTTTCTTGTTGGAGTTACTTCTTGTTCTATAAATATAAGGGTTTAAAATTTCTCCATCCAAGATGTTGTTTGAAATTTGTAATGTATTATGCTATTGCGTTTCCGCGAGACTAAGTCTCGAATACTCAATAGATGTAACCTTTAAAAACCCAGTATTTAAATGAAATCAGAACCTAAATAATGTATACTTTTCATAGTCTAGGACCACAACTTCGTTTGGACAGAGGAGCAAGAAGAAAGAGCCTTGTATTTGAGTTCCAAATCTATCAGTGTTATTTATCTGCCGTGAATTGTAAACATTAGGTTGAAAGAAAGAACAATATTTGAATATAAGTGTTTGAATTGTTCCAATTTCCTTAATGAAATCCAATAGTTGAAAGGATAAAATATTTAACAACCGACACCGTAAATGTTGTAGACTCTAACCCCTTCATTCTCCTGTCATCCTTCTAATAATGGAAACAAGAAGTACAAATTGTTTACCAATATATCTAAACAAGGGAATCCCTCGACGGAAGTTCATGAATGAGGGACTTGGAGTGCAATGATCTAGGGAAGAACTTAATTTCAACATCCTCATTGTGGCAAACCTCCCAAAAGTGTGTTTATGATTCATCTTCCTTGTTGACTTTGGTAGAAACTAGACACCCAACTTGTAGTGATATTTGTTCGAGAATTTAAAGTTCTTACTTATAGTGGACTAATAAATACTTAACCTTTTTGATAGGGCTTATAAACTCGATATAGATTAGAAGGACTATCCATAATCTACCTAAAATTGAGGATTTTGTTTGATCACTTAGAAATGGGTATAAACTCGATATACATTGGAGGGACTATCCATAATCCACCTAAAATTGGGGCCTTTCTTTGATCACTTTGATTTGAGCATGTGGGGAGGACATGATTCAATTCTAAAAATAACTGCTGAATTTAGGGTTAATAAAAAAGTTTCTCCGTGAAAGCATTAGGTAGGTATTACATTCTCGAGTTTTTCTTTTAGGTAGGCCCAATCACACTTGACCAATAGAGCCACCATCAAGCTGAATCAATCCTCCATTCAAAGGTTCTTCCAAATTCCAATGCCTTATTTTATCAACGACTAACAACGGACAGGCCCAATAGAATTGTCCCTTATCTAAGTTCAATAAACTATATGCTCCAGGGACAAGAGAGTACAGGGTTTACCTCATTGATTCCATGTAAATGTTGAATCACTCGAGATTACTTCTTATTGTCATTTTTTTTCTATACACTATTTTTAATAAATAATAAAATTTTGTTTTACATTTGAAATTTCAAATGAAAAGAATGATTTATTTTTACATCTCAACATTGAAGGGTTCAGTTTCTCCCAACCCTTCAAAGTGAAATGGGACCTACCCTTCAAATTTGATCCCTGCCGCGGAAGTTTGACCCACTGAACCTCGAATCAATCCAGGCTGGAACCTGCCAGCATGGCGACGGGAATATGAGCTGGACGTCGTTTTCTGGACAGTCCGTGCCTTCCAGCTCAGCGTGTTGGAATCATGTACCTACCAATCGTCCAACGGCAGTTTTGTACACTGTGTGCCGCACAGCCTGTCTCGCCGGATTCCTCTGACGAAACGCTGAACCGGCTTCAATTCAATTTGCCGGCTGGGAACAAGCGGGGCGCGTTTCGTCATGCGGGCAGGGACCAGGGACCAGAGGGGCCGTATCCTCTGGCCAATTCCACGCATTATTTTATTTTGTCTGAAAAAAGAGTGTGAACATCCATATATTCACATGGCTTCTGTGTCACTACAACAGAGAAGGGTGGAGCGTTTCTACGCCGATTCTCTCTGGTCCGAATCCGAATTCGAACCCGGATCGAATTGCTGAAGGAAAAACAAAAATCATGGCGAGGCACGCCAGAAGATCATACATTTCGATACCTGCACAGATAATGCAAAACGCCCTCGTCCTCTCACCCAAGAAGCTCGGCCACAAGCAGAGCAACAGTCAAGGTCACTGTAGCTTCGTCAAAGCTGCTGCGAGTGTCTGGGCATCCCTGCTGGCTCTCTGCACCTTCGTAACCATGCTGTGCTTCTTTCTGACATGGCGTCCCACGCTTGGGCCCATCCACAGACTCCCTTGCTCCACGCCCAATCCTCTCGCCGACGACCAGCAGCAACAGGCCTCCTCCGCCCTCGCCTTCTTGTCGCCCCTTCCTGCCCATTCTTTGCCTCAGAGTCTGACGGCCGATGAGAAATATTTCTGGGCTCAGCCGGATAATTTGGGGGTACGAGCCGTGTGTTGAGTTCAGCAGAGAGTACAGGCAGTCGTCGCCGGGCATAGTGAAAGGAGGGCGCAGGTATTTAATGGTGGTCGTCTCTGGTGGCCTTAATCAGCAGCGCAATCAGATCGTTGACGCGGTTGTCATTGCCAGAATTCTGCAAGCGGCACTGGTTATTCCCATTCTGCAAGTCAATGCAATTTGGGAGGACGACGGGTAATTTTCATTAATTCCGGTTCTGCATAATCATATTCCATGCCGTCCTCGCCTTCGTTTAGGCCCGCTGATGCGATTTTTACTGTGCAGTGAGTTCTCGGATATCTTTGACGTCGAGCATTTCAAGAAAACTCTCAAGGACGATGTTCGAATCGTTTCTTCGCTGCCTTCTACTCATTTGATGTCGAGGCCCGTGGAGGAAAAGAAAACTCCTCTCCATGTTAGTCCCGGTTGGATTCGATCTCGCTACCTCAGACGGGTAAGCGAATATTCATTCTTTTCACTGTCTTCTTCCATTCTTTATCAAATATTTAGTGCTAATAGTTTTCCTATGATGCCTACAGTTGAATAGAGAAGGTGTTCTTCTTCTCCGTGGACTGGACTCCAGGCTTTCTAAAGATTTGCCCTTCGATCTTCAGAAACTTCGCTGCAAGGTATGGCTGTTAATTCACTTCCTCTGTTTTTCAATCCGTTTTAATGAATCCCTTTGCAAAATTTGTTACCTGAAAGGAGTGTTATTCCATTTTTTGTTCTGCCAGGTTGCGTTTCATGCATTGAGGTTTGCAGCACCTATACAAGCCGTTGGGGATAAACTGGCGCAGAGAATGTGGAAGCAGGGTCCTTATGTGGCTCTGCATTTACGACTAGAGAAAGATGTATGGGTTCGAACAGGATGCCTACCTGGGTTGAGCTCTAAATACGACGTAATAATCCATCAGGAAAGGAAAAACCGGCCAGATCTTCTTACAGCGCGCTCCAACATGAGTTACCATGAACGCAAGCTTGCAGGTCTTTGCCCCCTAAATGCCAACGAAGTTGCCAGGCCATCACCCTAAAATTTAATTAATAATGAATTGATCCACACTTGTACTTATTATGATGTCATAGTTGCCACTTGTCATCTGAAAACTAGATACCAAATTCCAAAGCTGACATCATTTGTGATTGGCCAATTACAACACAAATAAATATATTTTTATTATAATTAACAATTATTATTTATAAAATTATAAAGTTAAACATTATAAACCACATTTTAATTTTTATGTACCTTTGAACTAATAGGTGAGTCAACCCAAGTTGACTTGCAATGCATTACAATATACCTGCTCAGGCAGGTATAAAAATATTTAAACATATTTGAAATGAAAAACAAAAAAACCAAAACAAAATCCTCTTTTCAACCCACTACCATGACAAACCACCAAAGGGCTTTCACATCCAAAGAGGACTTGCTACACATTCAATTTCAATTTAAGAGTTTAATTGTGCAAGAGGACTTACTATACGTTTAGTTTCAATTTAAGAGTTTGAATTTTGCAAGCTATTCATAATTGCTCTTGGCTAGAAGAGGTGCAAACAGTGAACGTATGCAAAGAAATTGTTTAAGCAAAGGGCAGGTAAATCTTCCAAATTGGACAATGATAAACTTTTCACAACAAAAAATACGCTCCATAAGACTCAACCATAAAATTATATGCGTGTAAAGCTATAGAGAACGAGCCTTCATCTCGGCATAAGAAATCGATAAGATCATTGACTTGAATTGATAACAAACTATAATCGACTGCATTGAGAGCGGCGGGAACAAATCTGGATTTTTTAATTTATTATTTTATTTTTCCAGATCGTAATAAATTGGAGTTATTTTTCCCAAAGCATGGATTAATTGAATGTAGTTGGGAGTTTGTTGGGCATTGATAACAGACCCTGGATAGCCCACGCAACTAAGAAGAAAGCGCATTTAAGCACATGGAATTAAAAAGTGTTGAAAGTGGGTGTTGATTAAACAGCCCACGCAACTAAGAAGAAAGCGCATTTAAGCACATGGAATTAAAAAGTGTTGAAAGTGGGTGTTGATTAAACACCGTTATGAAGCATAAACGTGTCTGAATGCAGTGCAAGTGGTAAGAGAAGGAAGGGACTTGCAGTCGCTCATACCAGCTTTGATAGCAAGATGATACTGCCAACTTTCATTCCTCTTACAGGTTATTAATGAGTTGCAAATAGCAAGTGGGAGTACCGTAAGTTACACAATTTTCTGCAAAATATATATATATATATATTTTGCAGAAATAAATTAATAAAATAGAGGTAAACAAAGTGAATGACGGACTCAGCTAGAAGAAAACCCATCTTAATTAATAAAAGTTATAAAGACCTTCTTATGACATGTTAAGCTCCCTGTTCAAAAATAATAATAATGAGAATAACTTGCTTAAACAAGACTTCACATATATCTATCTTATGCATGTGCCAAAACCGTGTTACTGGATGACCTACCCACAGACATTCTCAGGGTTTCCCCTTCTAAGACCAAATTATACAAATAATTTAAGAAATAAAATAGGAGCTCCCTCCCGGATAGGCTTTGGGGGAAGAAATAAAGAGAGTCAAATTTAGACTGATGATATATTTCAATAGTCTTACATGGAGCCTTACAACACTGAACAAAAAAAAACTATCCCGCTGAAGGGAGGGAATTATGCTATGCTTGCTATATTAACAAAATCAATGGAAAAAAAAAACACTGAATTTCACCAAATGGCTTGGGAGAGGAGGTTCACTGGCTCAGATTACGCGAAGGTAGAGGACCAACATGGGGTAGTTAAATCATTATATACTATGTAATAAAATAAAAAGAAAAAAAATACAATATAAATTCCGAGTTGCGATAGCAATCCCCAAAGATAGTGCTGGGCATGTGCGCCATATCTCCTCAGGGTTGTCACGGCCAATGCTGCAGAAACATGAGATTGGGAAACTGATTCCCACACTTTCTGCTTCAAAAGGGAGGAGAGGAGTATCATGCGCAAGTTTTCAAGGCAATGGAATGATTGCAGTACTCACATGGAGTGCAGAAGGAAGAGCTCCCAGATTGAGAAGGAGTGCTTACATGTTAAGGATTTTTCCCGCAGGAGTAATAGGCAGGAGGGAACTCATAACATCGTTTACATAATAGAATTCCCACTCGACCAAGAGTAAGGCCAAAGGAAAGGTTGGGCTGGGGGGAGTCCTTGTATTTTGCATGCTTCTGTGTTCCATATTAAACACATTACTTAAACTAGTAATTATAGATGAAATTCAGGCCGAAATTCTGTCCGATGAAGTATATTTTTAACCTATGACAATAAAGAGGACATCGATGAGTAATCGTGATGTTGGTTCTCCTTTTATTTGCGAAGAATAAATAATCGTGATGTTGGTTCTCCTTTTATTTGCGAAGAATAAAAACAATTCGTGATGTTGGTTCTCCTTTTATTTGCGAAGGATAAAAAC
>LPNX011005874.1:18023-43203 GCA_001517045.1 Pseudotsuga menziesii
GCCAAAAGTACAAGTAGCTGACCTGCCAGCCAATTGCGCTGAGGACTTGCAGGTTGAAGTATTGTACAAGGGTAAGACTCATAGATGTTGTGGGTTCTCTGCGTTAGAATCCCTGCAAAGTATGGATACATTGGTATCTTTGGAGGAGTTTTGCGTGCTTCCAAGTATGGAATACACCCAGAAGTGAGGGAAAACAACCCTATTTTTTTTTTATTAGTTGTGATAATGAGGGAAACAAGGTATAAGACTAGTTAACACCCAGGGAGAGAAACGCAGCTTAATAAGTAGACAGGTTGAAATGAGATATTTAAAATATGTATTCTGGGGCTTTCATTTAAGGCATTTGAAGTTGGGGCTTGCCAAGAAATCACATACAACCGCTTCACTCTAACCAGTTTATGGACTGTATCATTGGAAAAATTGATTTACAATTGATAAGTACTGTAGCATACTATATCCTGCCACAAGTGGTAAAAGAAAACAATCTATATATCTTTATATTGAAAACAATCTAACTTGTTCTTCACAGGATAAAACCAACTCAGAGTGTTTAGACCCTACCCATCAATTAGGTTGGTTTAGTTCTCAGAAATAGAAAAAAATGAGTAAACATGCATGGACTGATGCAAAAGAGAATTGTCAGCTTCTATGCAATACGACCCAGCCCGAGTGCGACCAGCTTTAGCTCTCCATCACACAAACACAAAAACCCAGAACAATATCGGGCGCCCGAGACTCTCACGCAACAGAACAGAGCAGAGCTGCAAAAAAAAATACATCCAGATCCCTAGCTTGTGCAACAAAGGTAGCCGCAAGGATATTAAACAAACCCTAACCTTAAACAGATTTTATGAGTTACAAATTAAGGGAACCCTAAGCCTAAAATTTGCACAACCAAATACCAAAACACCAATATACTTAGCTTTTAAATTACTCCCAATATAACTTTATCTCTTAAATTACTCCAATAAATGAGCACTACTATAAATTCAAAATTATAAATCCTTAACATCTATATGTTGTTAAGGGTTTTATAATTAATTAATTTGATTGGTTTATTAATTAGTTTAAATAGTTTATTATAAATTATAAATTCTTAAAGTCTTTAACTTTATATAATTAATTTAATTGGCCTATAATTTATTTTAAATAGAATGAGGTTATAATTAATTTATAAGTTATTGGAAATTAGATCTTTACCATAAATAATGGTTATGTTTAATTTAGAGGTAAGATTACTTAAAAATTATATTAAGATGTTATATTTTGATGTAATATTTTGATGTAATATTAACTTTTAATGTTACATTTGAAACTTTAAAGTTAAAATATAAATGCTAGTTTTAAATGTCTCCTTAAACATTCAATGTTAGGTATACCTTTAATACTTAATATTAGAAGTTAAGAACTAAATTATATCACTTAATTTAAATATTAGACAAACTTTAGAGTGCAATGTTGATTTACCCTAATCACCTAGGAGCTATCAAGCACTATCGAGTTAGTATGGGCTAGATGAGGTACCCTTCAAACATTTAACAACAAAGGTGTCGATGAAAAGGGGATTAAGAGAATAGGATGGGAATGCATGTCTAACCACTAGTCATGTGTGTTAGATAGAGTTTATGTGAATTGTTTTAGTAAGTCCAATAAGGGAATGCCCATTTCCTTGAAGGGATATACTTAGATATAATTGATGATCCAATAGGCCTATAGAATCATTGAGTTGTATGAAGAATGTATATATACATGGTAGGTTGAAATTCATGGGGAACATGACGAGATTGTATTCTAGATAAGAGTGAGCTTGTATCTGATATAAAATTGCGTTGCAATATGAATGTGTATATGTCAAGACTCGTGGGTCTGAATTCTTCTTAAAAATGTGTTATAATAATGTGCGATTGATTTAAAAAATGTTAACTAAATATGTGAATTAATGTAAGAGTTGAAACAATATATATATAATATACTTTGGTTGTAGTTAAAAATTTAGGTGAAACACCATGTGGAATAGTAGGATCAAATTCAACAATGTTATGAGTCTATGGTAAACGAATGCATTCAGGAGCTTTGAAGAGGCAACTAACTTCATGTATAAATGTCAAATACAATATAGTAACACCTATGTGATAAAATAGGTAATAAGAATTGAAGGAGTAATGATTTCCCTTCATACTATATTAGATTCAACTTGATAAATTGCATTTTGATAAGGTATAGTCATGAACACCTTCTAAACAATAATAGTTCTCCTAATTTAATGATCGTTACAATACCCTTATATTCATTGATACAATTGCTTAACACGAATAAGGAAATAATAATGTATCACCCATAGGATTTAAAATGCATGGACCTTGTTCTCCTAAGAGAGGTATGTCAACCTCAAAAATCCTTGGTAGTTGTGTGTTGAGTGATACAGATTATGAGTTCCAAGACCTCCATTTTAAATTGTTGGTTATTTCATCATAAGTTGGATCAATATGCACTTCTGCTAAAATAATAATAATAATAAAACTTCGTTGTGTGATGTGGAAACCTATCAAGATGATGCAACTTAAAGGATATTTTTAAAATTTAAGAAGTAGGATGCTAAGGTGGATAGCACATGATTATAAAATTTATGGATTCTGGATATAATTTTTTGATTCAATAGAAGGATTGATTGAAATGTTCTTTAATTATTAAAACAAATATCATGGGATACAATCAGTAAAACTATAAGATAACATTGATGGGTTTGGTCAAGTTAAAGCTTAGTGGGATAGGTATACCCCAATTTATGTTACCTAGGATGACATAGAGACTATGCATTGATACTTTCCTCAGTATTCTGACCATAACTTCGGGGCGAAGTTTCGTCAAGGGTGGGTGTATGTAATGCCCCATATTTCGACTAGGCTTGTTTACGAGTTAGATATACTGCACTTTATTGCTTATTATCTTTTGAGCTTTGCTTGGCTGAGTAACTTTGGTTATGATGTGATGGGACCAATATTATGATGTTACTATGTTTATTATGGCATTGCGCATATGATGTTGCTATTTTTATGATGTCACCCTGATTATTATGTTGCTAGTTATGCAGTTATGATGTGTTGATTATAATAGGATTACTGTATTTTACGATGATAGTATATGTTGAAATGTTTTCATTATCAAATGTGAAGCATATGATGCGGTACGTGGATGCCATGTTACGATGTGACCAATTGAATTATTATATGTCGTGTGTACCTATGATGATTAAATTATTACATGAAATAATGATGAGGATGATGATGTGATCAATTGATTATCAAGTGAAATTACTTGTTATACATGTGTATTTGTGAAGTACTAACCCACAGGACATTGGCGCTACGTGATAGTCGAATACTTGATATAATATGTGGAATAGTGACTTGCTACCCAATAAACCTTAGTGACAAAAAATGATGATATGATGACACAATCCAATAATCCTGATAGCAGCAAAGTATATATGGTTTTATAGGGTATGGACCCATGATGTTGAGAGGGATGGATGTATTTCCCACCTTATGTCACTATGATACCCAGGGTCATGGGAGGGTAGTGTTGAGACACGCTCCCCAAGTTTTTGTGATGACGACGGTCGAATGCCTGCTAGTAGAGGTTAGGTCCCCTAGGTTAGCCGACACTACCACTCTTAGGTTCTGTGTGGTTAGGCCAGTATAGCTCGCATCCACTTTGTATTAGCAAAGGAAGGATAGGGAGGATGAAGACGTAGGTTAGGATGGGAGGATATATTAGTTAGTATTGTGAGAGTGGGTATTCCTTGATCTTGAGTTAGTGGTAGTGAGTACCCTTCCACATGCTTGATTAATTAAACTAAATATACACACAAAGATAAGGCTATGAATCTTAAATGGGTTAATTGTTAAATAAATGAGGACGCTAAGATAATTATGTTATATTTATGTATGTGTTCTACTTGCATGAATGAGTATTATTAGTAAATAGCAAGTATGCCTAGCCAATATGATGTTTTATTATAGTACATTTATGACTTGTGCATGCGCTGGCCATGCATGCACACTTTGCACATGTACGTTAGTATCAATAAACAAATAACAAGTTGAATAATCGTATAAGTTGTAGTAGAAAAATATGATGATTATGTATTAATCAAATTCATATAATGGATGTTTAGTTGTTGTATATGTGTAAGAATAAATCAATTAAACTATTAATTAATGGTATTTAAACATGGTAATAAGCAATTAAAATAAGTACAATCAATATGAAGTATTGTTAATAAATATTAACTTTGGAAAGATGTATTGTTTAACTATTAATCATGATTAATTAAACCATTAAATAAACCTGGAGTATTGATAAAAGTGTAGTAGATTATTGCTAGGGTATTTATCAATTAAACAAATAAATGTTGACATTAGTATTTACCCTCTATTATTATTGTTATTGTTATTAACTACTACTATTACTATTACTATTAAACTACAATAAATTTGTCCAGTACAAAATTCATGAACAAATGTGTCAAAAAATGTCCTCTTACCAAGTTTAAAAGTGATTGATTGAAAAACCTTCTAAAAGTATTATTAGTTATTAAATATGTCGAGTAAGTTAAGGTAGGATTCATTAAATAAATATATTAATAAAAGAATTGCCATGTCATATTTAGTATCGAAGTTTAGATTTTTGTAGATTGATCAAACCGCCACTTCAAATTTGGAAGAGTCAACAAGATAGGTATTTAATTATTATTTTATTCAACATATTAAATAAAGGATAAAACTAATAATGGTTCCACCGCCTTAGGAAGATCATAAATTGCACGATTCGAGAACCATTAAATGATATAGGCTCAGCCCATTAAATTCAACTTAACTATTTCCAATACCATTGAACTACTCGAGAAAGCAAGAACAAAAGAAATAATATTTTATTTATTTTTAGATTGTAAAACGAGCCATCATAAGG
The DNA here is from genome assembly GCA_001517045.1 of Pseudotsuga menziesii. Classification (NCBI taxonomy): domain Eukaryota; kingdom Viridiplantae; phylum Streptophyta; class Pinopsida; order Pinales; family Pinaceae; genus Pseudotsuga; species Pseudotsuga menziesii. The sequence continues at coordinate 22,995 of LPNX011005874.1, forward strand.
AATGTTTTGGGGAGCGTGGTGGAGTAAGCGAGAAGGATATTGAAGGTAGAAAAGGGTATATAGGAAGGAGTTGGGGGAGGATGGATGGGGGGTTCGGGTGGGGGAAAGAATATAACTTAGGATTTTGATGAGAAGGGAGGAAAACCTGAGGAGGGGGTTAAATCAGGGATTGAGGAGGTGGGAAACTCAAATCCCAAAGAGATTGAACAATGGAGATCGAACTATGAATGAAGGAAGGAGGGATCCTGAACTATGGAATTCTGCTATTAGGATTATCAGATTTTGGGCTTGGTGGGTAGGAAATTCATCGATTTCCTAGGGCCAGCATGACAAGCTGGTGGGCACGGTGGTTTATCTAGTTTGGCTGCTAAGGTTTTCTAGCAAGGAGCAAGTATACCAGCGTAAGGAAGCCTACTGCAATCTACAAAAAAAAATAGGTATTCTACTTGAGAAAAACCCTCTAAATTTCAGTACTGATAAATCCAAAGGAAAAATACCTTTTATTTTGTTTTATTCCTAATGTTGTTAAAATTATGAACCAAATGAAAATGCCATGCTAGGATTAAAGAGAAAATTTTGATAAGAAACATGGTAAACAATAAATAAATTGTAGTATTATCTTACAATAGAGCTAGATATATACAAGTAGAAAATTACAGAACTTAAGTGCCCGTCTTTAAAGGATGGGCACTGCAAACTGGATTAACAGAGTGAGAGTGCACTGAGTTTCCTCGTTGAATAGGCTAGAATCAATCTAGAATGGTTGGTATAACAAATTTACATCGGGCTTGAAGCATTTATTAAAGAAATCTTGTTTCTTTTCCACTGAAGACTCTTTGAAACATTGAAGTATAGATGTAGCAGGGATTTCTCCCTTGCTACAGGGTAGGAATGGCTTCCTTCCATCTATAGGATGGAAGGGTAGGTTCCTCTGTGGAAATGAAAGAAAAATAAACAAAACAGAAAGGAAGAAAAGATGGACAAGAAACGGATGGAAGCCCCTTTGCAAACAATGTTAGGGCTTTTCTTCAATGACCTGCAAACAACTCTTAGAAACAAAATACCTGCAAAAACATGTTAGAAATAACCTGCAAACAAGAATGGGTTAGAAAAAACTATAAAACACTAAAGCAAATGCATGAAAAGAACACTGGTATACCTCCTCTTTGGTGAAATGGGCCACCATGCCTTGGCTGGAAGAAGCACGTCTCTCTCTCTCTTGGCAATGGAGGAGCTATGGATCAATGGGAGAATGAATGGATGAGAGGGGGATGTGGGTGGCTTGAGAGACAAAGAGTCTCAAGGCATCCATGGGAAGCATAATAGTATGCAAGGGAGGAGTTCTTTGAGAGTGAACCCCACCCCTCCTTTTATAGCTTTCTTGGGGATTTTTAGGGTTTTAAGCCCTTGGTCAGGGCTTTAGCCCCTTTTTTGGGCTTTTAGCCCCTTCCACCCTAACGTTAGCTCCTTTTAGGGGTTTAGGCTCCTTTTAGGGGTTTTAGCCCCTTTTTGGAGGCTTTAGCCCTTAGGAGAGTCATTTAGGCTCCTTTTTGGGGGTTTTAAGCGCTTTTACTCATTTTTAAGCCTTTTTGAGGGTGTGTGGGTCTAATGGGGTGATACAAAGGTCGTGCATGGGTGTCCTTGGGTGGTGTAGGCCATGTAGAGCTGAGTGAGGGACTTTTTTGGGTTAACAGATAGCCCCCTGATGTGTGAGGGCAGGAGCTCATCGTATGGCTAATGGACATCATAGGATTTGCTGTGGAGAGGTGGTGCTTCCGGGGCTGGGGCATGGCGGCTTTCATTTTTTGTATTAATATGGTTCCCATCAATGGGTGAGATACAAATAATGTGTGACATGTATATGGACGAGGCGGGCATCCCCATGCTCATGACAATGTCAAAAGAATAATTTGATCTATGCTCTAAAATACAAGAGTCGATCATATACAACTGATGATACATAGTGGTTGCCTCAATGGGAGGCTGAATACAATACTGATATGAAGAACTGCTACATTGGACCCATGGCATTCTCATGGAATCCTATAGCTTTATGACTGATAGCCTGCTGGATCTGGAATGGTACATAGCTGTATGGACTCATTGATGAAAAGTTAGAGTCTCTATGGTACAAGTATGCTACATCAATCACAAATCTATATAGAATCGCTGCTGGGGCTTTTGAACACTGTCTCCAACGCAAATAGGAAATCATAGGGGTCATAACTTGTTTAGGTCCCTCAAATAGACTCATCAATGTGCTAGAGTCCGGTGACATTCATGGTCTTCGACCAAATACTGCATGGACCAATACCCTGTACGAATCCCAATGGTGTGATGATGTAGCTAGAGTCGAGCACGTGAGAAACAACCATCTTGAGAGGCACTAAGGACTCGTCTCAAGTGGTCCAAGGAACTAATCAATGAGGTTAATGAAACCAAGATAGAGGGACCTCTAGGTCTATTCTCTAGAATATGTGTGTTGTTGTTGACAGAGGGAGACCTGCCCCAGGTCAAGGCAATGGTGTTTCCTTGACCAGAGGCTTGAGGGAGATAACCAAAATATGTGAGACAATCTGCGGACCGACCCACTGAATGGGGGGGGGAGGAAAAGAGTTGAACAGGGGCAGGGGAGTGTAGTAGACTCAAAATTCCTTTGTTCAGAGTATGACGGCAGGGTGGACCAGGAAGCAAATGAAAGTGAATCATGGGAATGGGATCATAGCTGTAATACTAGGAATGTCACTGCAGATGGGAAATACTTGGGGGAGGTGGGCACTTTTTGATATTGATGGGATCCAAGGAAGACACATTACAAAGTACTCTGAACAAAGGCGACCCAAAGGGGGAATGCTGCCAAACTGTTTTCTGTGGGGTGGTGTCTAGAGACACTGTTATGGTACGATCGCGTGGATTTTTGGCGAGCCCGAGAAGGTAAATGCTCGATGGTGCTTTCAATTGTAGAGAGTCTGAAAGCACGAAGAAGACTCCAGTGGGGGATCTTTTTCATTGGTAGCCTCCTGTGCTTGAAAAAGGATAAAATTATACATAGTAAAGCTCGCCCATCCTGTAGGGGATGAGAGACTTCTTTACCGTTGGTAGTCTACTAAGGCCGAAAAAGGTTAAACCTATACTGACTGAATGGTCATTTAGATACTTTTATGAGCATGAATGAAACCAAGTTTGCTCGGTAATATTTTCTTGATGAGAAGGCTGGAAAAGAGCTTAATGACAACCCATAGTGAGGTTTTTTGTAAGGTACAGCCCCTCTGCCCGAGAAAGCATAAAAGTATGTAGAGGGGAATGGTCTTGGCTTGAATATGCCAAGGTGGTCCTTTTCATTTGATGGTATACATGGTCCGTAAAAAGAGGTAAATGGGACGATGTAGATACCCTTTCCTATCCTTTAATGAGCGAGAAAGGAAGTAGCTGCGCTCGGCTATCTTTTTCTATTTTTAGGAGATAGAAAAGAGCTTAAACAAAACTCCAGTGCGGTCAACCGATTGCGGTGGCATAGGAAGTACCCCATGTTGGGACGGTGGACAGTGGTCCAAATGTCATCTGTGCAGTATGGATAGAGCAGGTGGCTCTTAAACATACCAATACATGCATGGGATAGATCGTGGCAGAGGCTCGTGAGTCGGTGCAGAAAAGGCACACAAACCAAGGTGGCTCTCGAACAAAGGTCAAGAGAGTTGTGTGTGAGTTGCGGTGGACGGACTTGACTACATGTGATGTGAGTGCAAGTCCGGGGGTAGTTATATGCCAAATACGTGCAAGAGAAATAAATCATTTTCTGGACAATGGTCTAGAGATCCGCGTAAGGTGCAGTGGATGAAGTAGACAATTATGTGTTAAAATATAAAATAAGAAGAAAAATGGTGACCCTTAACGGGCGGTGGCCCAAGAGACCGCATGAGTAGCGGTAGGGAAGAGTGATACAAGCATAGGTCCACAAACACTTGCATCGCCATGCTGTGGATCATGAATCGAGGTGACTTTCGGGAAGCAGTCTTGAAAATTACTTGTTAAACATGAGACAATGGTCTCATTATAAAATAAAAGATGGAAATTTGAGCCTGGAGGTGTGAGGGGTGTCTTGAACAGGATCCGGGTGACTCTAAATTAGAAACTAATGGGGCTTCCCCCGAATGGGGGTCTTTGAATTGTGGTAAAAACATTGCAAAACAAAAAAGGGAGAAAACTACGCTATAAGGGACTCATAGTGGTGGTATTAGGCATAGGCTCTCTTGAGGTGGAGCCCGTTGTGTGGCTTCTTTAAGAGTCAACCATTTGAGCCAACAAAGAGGTATGCCCCCTTGCTGAGACGAAGGTCATTGGCAAGGCAGGGTGATAGAATCTAATCTTTTATGGGAAGAACCGATTCCACATTGTGGTTTAAAGGGAATCGGGTAAAACTGAAGGTGGTTTTACATATATCTCCGTCATCGCATAAGTGGTGCTAGGATAGATCAGGTGGATCTTCCACAACTGATGAGACGGAAGGGCAACTGGTGCTAGAGGTCATGTAAATGGTATTGGTTGTGGTTTTTGTGGCCTTACCCTAAGTCTCTATTGGAGGAAGAGGGGCAGGCCTGGAGACATGAGGAGTCTTTGATGGACCTGGAGGTAGGTGCAACATCCTCTCAATTGGATGGACATGAGTCAACACATCTTGGGGCCTCAGAGGTAGGGTAGGTGGTTTAAGGTACCACATAGGATCTCCCAATTTGAAATCCTGTAGATTGCGGGTTGCCAAGACAGACTTACGATCTCGGACGGTAGGAAAAGGAAAGGGAAAAGGAAAAGGAAAAGGAAAAGGAAAATGTTGATTGGGAATGAACCCCACTATTTCCCTGGTAATTGAGGTTGAGGTTGCGACTGCAGATGGAGCTGCGGTTGCAGAAACAATGGAAGAGACAGGTCTAATGGATCGTCGATGATGGTGGAGATAAGAGGGTCTGTAGAACTGGACATCATGTAATTGGACATGGTGTCTGAAGAAGGAGGTGGGGGGTGAACTTCTTCGATCAGGGTGATCTTAGGTTCAAGGGAACGTTGACAGAGGTTGGCTAAAGAGATTTGGAATTCGGGAAAGTCTTGGAAATGGTGAGAATAATGTGCATACAGACTGTAGAGAGCGCAAGCATGGTTTGTTCTTAGTGACTTGTTTCTGACTATTGGTGCGGTTGGAAGTTCAACCACGGGGAGGTTTTCGGTTGTGTCCATGGAATCCAAATGTGCACGGATCATTGGAATATTAGGGCAGTTCTGAGTTGGATGGCCCTGTTGTTTGCAGACAACGCAAGGCGGGATCTGCCGAGGTTCTGTGGTTGCTTTGGAATTCTTTCCCTTGGCCCTTTTCAGGTGGGGTGGTGCAGGTGCGGGTGCGGTGGTTGGTTTTTGCGGACCGGGTGGAGGATGGGACTCGACCGCAATGGGCTGCTTAGGGGTTAAAACTACCTAGGGCATTGATGGTTGAGCTGGTGGATCAAGATACCACATGGGAATTCCCAATGTAAAGTTGGGTAGGTTCAGGGTGGCCATTACCGGCTTGCTCATGACACCAGGTGGGGAAAGAGGAAGGGAATTGTATGGACTGGTGAGGAGCCCAGATAACTCCCTACTGCTTGTATGTGGGGGTGCAGTTGTGGTTGCGGCTACACATAATTCTATGGCTGCGGGTGATGTTGCGGCTACTGTTGGTGTTGCGGATGTGGACGGTGTTGCGGTTGCAGTTGGGGCTGTGGTTGTACTTGTTGTTTGGGTGTAGCAGTGCTAGATGAGACCATGCATAAGTTCGTAGTCTCATTTTGTGTCGGTGGAAGTGGCACTAAGGGGAAATGAGCCGTCATGGTGGTATCAGTAAACAACCTAGGGCCCACATTCAACAATGGGGAGGCTGGTGTGTTGTCAACCATGGTGTTGATTGCAGGGACAACATTGGCATGTGTGGTTGTCCCTGGTGGCTCAATGGTGGTGATGGTAGGGATAACATTGGCGGGTGCCGTCAACCCTTGCGGATCATGATAACTGAGTTGATAAACCGTCACGATCTTCCCTTCATGGGGGAATATCATGAGATAGAAGACAATTGATGTGACTGCTCTCATGGCATACATATAACTCCTTCCGAGAAGGAGGTTATAGTCCAGTTAAGTGTTGACAACCTCTATGTCTATCGAAATTGTCTTCCCAGCTAATGTGATGGGGACATGGAGAAGGATTCCTTGGGCTTTAGTGGGATGGCCATCATAAGCCCGCAGAGTTGTGGAGGATGGTTGCAATATTGGGGATCCAAGTTTCTGCCAGACTAGGGTAGACATAACGCACATAGATGCCCCCTCATCTACTATGCACCGGTGCACAACCAAGTTCCGGATAGACACCGGGATTTGGAAGGCGATGGTGGATGGCATATGCGGTTCTCCATTCTCCGTGTCGAATGTGATCAGCTTGGAGTCGGAAGGGTCTACGGCCCCAAGGGTGGCTAGTAACGCTTTCCACTACGTTGGGCATGTTTTGAGTACCTCCAAAGCGGACATGGTTGTTGGTGTTTGGGCCAAATCATCCATGATGCTATAGTTGACTGCAGCTCTAGCTGTGGAATTATTGGCCACTCGACATATGGGGGGGCGGGGGAAAGGGGGTAACTGAAGGGGTGCATTGACCGATTTGGACATAGATTCTGCTGATGTGTCAGTGGGTTTGGTGGTGGTTTCGTATTGATTTCGTTTGGTTTGTAGGTTTACCTCTTCAGTCGTCATGGCTAGAAAGTGGTGGACACCTGTTTCGGCCGTGGGAGGTGCCCCCAGAGCATTGGGATTGGGTTGGGGAGGAGGTGCGGTTGCCACCAATCCTTGGACCAGTAATGGGTTCTGAAGCACCATAGGAGGGGGTCCTTGTGGTGCCAGGTTGGGTTGGGCTTGATTTGTAGCATTGGTGGCCTATTGAACCTCATTTCGAATGGCCTGCTTAGCGCGACCCATGAGGGGACGCTCAAATGTGTAGTTCCCATAGACCTCACAGAGTGTACACGGTTGGTTTATGTGCAATGGGGCGTTGCGTCTTGGTGCATTTGGTTGTGGGGGATTTTGGGCGGGTCGATTTACCATGACATTGTTGGGTGGGTTTGGTTGTTGACCACCTCCCTGCGGTTGATTATTGTCTTGGTTTTAGAGTTGATTATTCCGGGCCTAACCTTGTTGATTCTTGGGGACTAGCTGGTTGGGATGATTTTGTTGTGCAAATACTTGTCCAAATGGAGTAGGTGGAGCGGGGGCAGGGGCTTGAACTACTTGCACTGGTGATGCATAATAAATTTAGGTGGGTGGTGGTGCCACAAATGTGGACATTTTCCCTGCATATTGTTGTGTCTACCATGCCAAGGCCTTAGCCTGCTGCAGTGGTGCAGGTTGTGCATAAGAAGTTGTTGCTCCGGACTGGGACATCATACTGGCATAGTCTAGAGTTTGGTTTTGGTAGGAAACACTAGTAGTGTTGCTTGGTTGTGGTGGAACTGCAGGTGGGGTCGGACGGTGCTGTGGCTGTTGGGATACCGAGCCTATGATTCCATCTGTAGCATGGGATGCCCCCGGTGCATCTCGGTAGGAGGAACTCGGTCGGGGAGTGTCTGGAATGACGGTGTAGAGGTATCTAGACTGTGTGTAGATCAGGTCAAACTATTGGGATTTCAGTATGGCCTCTTCTTCTGATTAGGGATGTTTGGATGCGACGTCCTTTTCTATGGGTGGGAGCAAAGTTTTGGGAAACCAATCCAAAAAGATCCTGTCGTCAAGTTGGATCTTGCATAAAATACGACGTCGCCACCACTAATGGATGTGGTTGGTTATATGTGTCGTGGTGCTCTAGTGGTAGGATAACCATATTTCCACCCCTTCGTCATATCTGACGGGGAGTTGGAAATACTACAGGAACATGAAAGCTAAGGAGTTGAAATCTGGGTACTTGGCTTGCGGTAGTTCAATGTACCATTTGGCTGCCACACCTATGAGGGTGCATTGGAACAGTCTTAGCCTGATTCACTGGTGGAAAATGAGAGATTAGTGACCATGAGACCAAAATTTTTGGTCACCACAGTTTTTTTAAAGGGATAAATGACCAAAAATGATAATTCTAAGCGAGCTAACTAAAAACGACCAAGATAAATGACCACTTTTGGTCACGGGATAAAAACCAACTAAAAATGACCAAATTTGATCATGGGATATCTAGACTACAAATGACCAGATTACAATTGGTCATTTATTTGGTCATTTTTAATTGTGTTACTCTAGCAATGGAAAAAATTACAAATTTGACAATTAATTTGTACATTTTACTAAATTCTAACACTGTAGATGGAAATGGGTCTCTGAATCCATCTACAGTGTTAGAATCTAGTAAATTAATGTAGTATCACAACTCAACATGAATTGACCAAATACATATAAAATGAAAATAATTGGTTGATAATATATCAATTATAAATATATATTTCAGGTTATATATGTCAAACAGTACTACATGTTCTCTATTGATATTTGTATTTCTATAGCTATCTAAGCTACACTATAGATCTGGCTTCTGTATATGCTATGACATAAGGTTTTTTGAACTATGCTTTAGATTAACATAACAATAGTAATGCCATATTTTTTCTAGTGTTTGAAAATTTTCATATCGTTGGTCATGTTTTTTATCATGATCTTTAATAATATAGGAACACCATATTCCTGTTCTTGAAAATTTTCATACCTCCAATTAAAAAATGTACAAGATCTAAAAAATAATAAAATAATTACAAAAACTTTATTGATACTAATTATATCAATATTAAAAAACTCAATTTAATAATTGATTTACTATTTACAAATTAATGAAAATTGAATATTATGTCAAAAAAATATACTTTTCCAGCCATATAATAACATAAATTATTAAAAATATATATGATAAATATTATAAGGGTGATTAATGGTTATTATAATAATTATAATGTAAGGATTATAATTAACAAAAGTAAGGTTTTAGAGGCGTTGATTAACTTGATCATTTTGTACCGAGTGTAATATATAGTTATATATTAATTTATATATATATATATATATATAATATTAATTCATATAATATAATATAATTAAATATTATTTAAAATATATCTAATTATAACTATTATACATATAAATTATAGTATACAATAGGTATATACCATTAATTTTTTTTGTAATATACAATATTAATTAAAATATAATGAATAATCTTAAAAAAAAAATTATACAAAATACAAAAACTAAGATATCGAAAAGATATGTCCATTGAAAACTTTTGGCGGGAAAATGTATGTCTTTTAGTTGATACCTTTGGAGGGAAAATGTATCTCTTTCAGTTGAGGTTGTAAGTGTGAATTATTCTTCTAGTTTTAATTGATGGGAGAAGAAAAAGTCCATTAAAACCATTGTCCTCTTTAGATCTTGATACAGGGAGAGGCACTATCCATTAATGAAGAACACTCAATATTTTTTCACCAGAGTTTTTTATTTATTTTCTATTGATAAATAGACACATGTCTTCAGCTTGGTAATTCTTGAAATTCTCTCTTGTGAGGCATATCAAGTCTTGATACAGGCTGAAGCTCAGCCCATCAAAGAAGAACAGGTCAATGATTTTTTCTATTTTCTATTGGTATAAAAAATCCATCTTCAATTGTTGAAATTATCAGATTTGGGTTCATTGAGGGTTTCCTCGGTGGTGTTATTAGTTTTGAAATGGATTTTAATATATTTTTTATATCCTCATTGTCAGTTAGCTTATATCACTGGATCCTAAAACCTGGCGTGTGGCTAAGGATTCGATGCGTAAAGGTTGTCAAGCTATGCACTCGTTAGGAAGTTTGGTCTCCAAGGGGTCAGGGTTTCGACTCTAACAAGGGAGATTATGTGTCATTGAGGAATTACTTGGACACCCAGTATTTTGGAGAGATTGGAATTGGAACCCCAGCTCAGAAATTTACTGTCATATTTGATACCGGCAACTCAAATCTTTGGGTGTTGTTGTATAAATGTTACTTGACTATTTTGTACTGTTAGTTTGGGTTGGTTAGGGTTTAAATTTAGTGATTTCATCAATTTAGAAGCAGTTCGATGAGCTTAGGCTTTCATATATTTTCTTGTTGACATGTACTATTAATTTGGGCGTAGGTTAGTCTGTATATTGTTTTTTTATCAACAGAGTTTCCTAAAATGAGTGGGTTGCATTGCATTCACTTAAATTTGGATTAATTTGGCCAACTTTTAGGTACCCCTATGCAGTAGGATTTCTATTTCCATTCAAAGTACAAGTCATCTAAATCAAGCAGTGGTGCAATCTCTGGGTATATGTCTCAAGATGATGTCACAGTTGGGGACCTTGCTGTGAAAGACCAGGTTGGCAAATTAAAAAATATCCAGCTAGTTCAAGCTTTTTTGTCCTTGAGTATTTTGAAAGTTAGGTGGTCATTTTTTTGGCACAGGTTTTTACAAAATGGAATATATGAGTGATTTTATTATTTATCCCCAGTAAGTTGGAAGCATCACACCCACTAGGGTAGATCTTTCTCTTAACTCACTTTTGACATTTTGGCTTATAAGATACTTTTTACCATGGACAGGTTGTAGAGACAAGAAAAACTTATGCAGAAGAGAAAGAAGAAGAGACTAAGCTTTTGGAACATTCAGTTGAAGAACTAGAGCGTACAATAAATGCATTAGAGAGCCAGGTAGGCTTGGTAATGTAGAAAATACAGCTGCAAGTGTCTTCTAATTGCATTGGTTATTGCTCATTCTGATTATTGCTTTCTACTACATAAGGTGGACATTGTGAAACAGGAGGCTAAAAGGAAATGTCTAATGAGGGAGGATTTGGAATTGGAGCTGCAAGCCCTAAGACATCAGATGTCAGCAATACATAGTGCACAAACTTCTATGAACATCCAAAGCTTAAGTGAGTCCATGGAGAGCGCCAATGAAACCCCAAGGTGCAGATTCCTATACAATTGAGATTTAAGCATACTTGATGTTTGTGTTGTATGGCCAAGTCATGTATGTCATGATTGTTCCATATTCAGGGTTATGGCAAGTAGAAATCTTGATTTTCGAGTGGCACAAAAATAGATTAAAGTTCTAGAGAAAGAAATTGAAGAAAAAGATGTGGAGGTACTTAACTAGTGAAATGGAAACTGACTTAGAAAACTGAATATTAATTCCTTGATACAAGCCCTTACTTCAGTATCCCTTATCATACACATTAAGAAGTGCAAATCCCATATTACAGAATTGGTTATGAATGCAAAAACACAGGAAAGTGAGTACCAACAAAAGGTATGGAGAAAAAATGGATTATTTTAAATTTTAATGCATTCTTGCACTTGAACATAGTCAACAGTTCTTGATTCCTCCATGATTAAAGCATACATATGATTGGTTGTGGATCTAACTTGTTTTTTCAAATTGTCTAAACAGTATAAAGCATTGGAAGCCATGGAAAATCAAGTTAAGGTTGATCAAACAAACTGCAGTTCTATGGCTTCATATATGAATAAGACAGGGGAAAAGACTGCTGCTAAGTCTAGAGGTTCACGGTCACCTTTCAAATGTATTGGGTTAGGTTTATCCCAACAGATGAATTCAGAGAGGGATGAAGAGCTGCATGCTTCCAAGCGACGTATCGAAGAACTTGAAGGTCTTATTGCAACTTGAGAAAATGAGGTACATGGATTCTCTTTTCAATATGGTTTCTTTCTGCAATGATACCTTGGAATCGCAGAACAATATTTGTAAAATCTAGAGGCTAGGTGTAAGTCATGACTAATTAACAAGCCAAAGAAAAGATGTATGTAGATTTTCTGAAAAAACAACCAATAGTCAATATATCATAAAGTGAAATTAGTGATGGAATCCTTCGACTTTAGCTCTTATTACATTTTGTCATACCACTGAGTTCATGCAAGGATGTAGTGATGATTTAATTTTCTGCCATATCTATTTAACTAGCAATTTTTTTACTTGCGGAAGTAATTTTTTTAACCTGTATTGTTTCTTTATTGTGATTATCTTTCTGCTACTGAGATATTTACGATGAATCCTAATGTGGTGACAACAGAGAGCAGAAATTGACCTATATTGTTTCTAAAGCAGTTATTATGTTTCTACTTCTCAGGTATTCATGTTCGATTCTAGGTTGGCTGCAACAGAGAGTATGACACATGATGTCATAAGGGATTTGCATGGAGTTAAATTGGATATGACCAACTATGCTGTGAGTTCTCTTCTAAGTTCATGGGTTTTGTTGCTTTTGGTTTTAACAATTTTTTATTTCTCTAATATTTTTGTCATTTGCTTCTGTGCTCTCATACTAGCATGCGCTAGTGTTGTGCCCCTGTTCAACAGCCTTTTAAAATCATTATTTTATCAAACAAAATTCTATTTTTTTTGATAAAATGTTTAACTTTTAAAGGGACAAACTCAGCTACTGAAAGGAGGATTTTTCATTAGCTACTGATTTATTGAAATTAGCATTTTTGATCAACCTTGCAAGTTACATTGGATCGATGAAATCGCTGCCTCTGAGTTAATGGTATGAATGAATTTTGACTAGGAAGATTGATTTATGAGTGTTCATGGTTCTTATGCTTACTGTTGTCTACCCTAGTTTTGCATGTTCCCTTGAATATTAGACATTGGTTTAGTCGATTTCATTGTTATAAATATTAATGAGGTTGTATTACCATAGTTTTCATGCCAAGTAGGGCGATGGTGATGAAAGTTTGATTCTTGTGACTATGTTTAAGCTTGGATGCATGATTCGTTTGCCATATTCTAAAGTTCATGGACCATGATTTATATTGATATTAATTCGTGTATGATGATATTCAAAGGTTCATTTTCGAATCATGTTATTCCCCGCCACCTTTGATGAATGGGTCGAACGTAGGGTTGAGAACGCATATATTATGGTTTTATCGGGAATGATCTATGGCACGAGCCACTTATCGCGAATTCAGAGCATTATTATGACACTCATACTTACCCTGTCCTCCACGTACCTAGTCCTTGTCGTGGCTGTTTGCCAGTGGAGCACCTGTTATTACGTACACCTTAAGCTCTCCTGTATAATTCATGGTAGATTGTGATAACATCAGTCTTTCAAGGTTTCAACCGTCATTTGTGTTTATCACTCCGAGTAGTGATGGCTCCGAGCATGCCGAACCCGCAGGGGTTTCGCCTGCATTCGCGTTTGGCTCATCCTATGTATTATTTAGCGCTGCTCAGTCTCTATTCCAAATGCTTACGACCTGGCTCTCTGTCTTTGGTCCAGTGGTGGCATGTATTCTGTGTATGGTTTCGCATTTATAAACAATCAGTAATGGCCCCTGTTGTGAGAGTCGAACCCTATGAGTTAACCCTGATGAATTCGAACCCTGGGCTTTTGCAAAAGGTTAAAGATGTCGGGTGGCTGCCATTCTTTGAGAAGTTTTCTGATTCTAATCCAGAAGTTACCAGAGTATTTGCTTTGTCCCTGGTAAACTACCAAGCAGAAGTTGGTGATTTGTGCTTTCGAGTGGATGAGAGGTCGATTGCAAATGCAACGGGTTTGCCTTTGTCTGGGAAGCGGTGGTTTAAGTATCAGAAAATGGAGATTACTGAATGGAGATCATTGCTGAAGAACCCGACTCAATAAATTTCCTTTCGGACAGGAGTTGCACGTAAGTATTTCTTGAAAGACTGGCGCCCCGTGCTTGATTTAATTCACAGGTATTTAACCTGCGAAGGTCGGTTGTCATCGGCATATGTATACCATCTTCGTTTAATGGCTGTCTTCATAGGGTTTCCTATTAATCTCCCTTATTATCTTTTGCACAGTTTGTTTAAAATGTCAAACGCCATAAAGAAGGGACCAAAACATGTAAGCCACAGTTTGTTTCACCACGGCCTAGTCCGTATGTTGGTTGAGAATGAATTGGTAAAGTCGGGTCGCTCATGGGAGCAGTCTATAGAATCGAATGGTTTTTCAGGGTTTTTTCATTGTATGTTTGACAGTCCCGGTGACTGTAGCAAACATAAAGATTCAAGTTCGGCCTCTCTGAGTAAACCTATATCAAACCCTAGTCTTAAGAGTGTGGAACCCTCTCAAGCGCCTATGGGTGATCCAATGAACACTCCTCATACATCTCCAGAGTCTAGGCGTGTAAAGAAGGTCTCAGCTCGGTCACCTGTCACTCCATCAAACAATAGTGATAAATCTGGAAACCGTCGAGGGAAATTATCCAAGTCCAAGTTGACTAGAAGGCTAACTAGGAGTATGGCGAAAGCCAAGATGCCGCAAAACCCCGGGAATATTAAGCTTCCAGTTGAAATGGTTGTAATTGATGATGATGAAAACGTTACTCCTCCTGTTAATGATGATATGGTTAATCGTGGTTTTGTTGTTGATCCAGCTGGTCAAAGTCATCCTATGACTGTGGATGATATCTCTGAAAATCCTTCTCTGTCTGCAGAGGTTCAGCCTGTTGAGCCTGGCGTTGATGTCACTTTTGATCGTGATAGTCCTCCATCAGTGGATAAGAAAGTTCAGGAAGTTCAAGTTGATTGTATGGCTGATCCTGTGGCAAAAGAGAAGTCTATTAAAACAACCTCGGCCGTTCCTCGTGGAATTGGGGAAACTATTCACCCTCTGTTCATTAGTTGTCTATTAGACAAGGTTTGTCGAATGGAAGACAAGGTGAACGAAATAGTTGCGAGTCGGGATTTATTGAGAATTGATAATGTGAAATTAAAGGCAAAAGTTGATTTAAGTGATCAACATCTTTTACGACTCAAGAATCATAAAAACAAACTGATAAGGAGGGTTCTTAAGTTGCAGGACGAAAATGAAAAGAGTGAGGAAAAGTTACGCGAGCTCAATGCTCAGATCGCTCTTATGCAATTTAAGGCTCCATCTCCGAGTCAGTCCAGTGGAGTTAATATACAAGTTTTTAACGCTCCGGTCAAACTGTAGTGTTTGGTGATATGTTATTTTGATATCCTGTCTAGTGTTTTGATGATCGATTTCAGGTATTTTATTATTTTGAATTTGTTTGTTAATGATTTTATTTGTTACTATTTTAATTATGTTTTAATTATATTTCTTGTGTGTTGTATCGCAGGTAGAATTATGAATATCTCTTTCCCGGATTTTGAGGATTTCAGTTATATGGACGATCCCTTTATTTCTGGAGACAAATCGTTTTTGAAGGGGACTGTTTTACAGGTGCTGTTATCTCCTTTATGTCCTCGATCCCATGTGATGGTGGCATAGCTATGCGTTTGTTGAAAAAACGACATGTTCCACTTGTCATTTTTCTCCATGTGACATTAGTTAGGGATCGCAATCTGGATTATTAGCTCTTAGAAAGTTTATTTTGGGAAAATCAAAATGTATATTAAGGGCTGATAGTGAACATGATAAGGGGTCGATACTCTGGGGAGTGAGAACAAAACTGCTGGTTCGTTCTACCTGCATTTCTAGACAGTGAACTGTCAGTAACTGTAGCGTTTGAGCTGGTGATGTTGTACACACATTTACAGTTTTAGAACTTTATATGTGACTTATAGTATCTTTCAGTTTTGCTATTTCACTCTCCTGTATTATGAATGTTTGTTATAATTTCCTTGATGAATTGTGCAAATATTATGTATCCGGTATTGGCTGTTCCTATTCCTGACTGTGTTGGTACGTCATGTGTTGTAGTAAATAATTGATATTATTATTACATAGTGTGTAATGATGCTTGTATGAATTTGCAATATTTAAATGTTTTTAAATGTCACAAATGTTTACATACAGTATCTTTATCGACATCAGTCAGTGATAGGTTAAATTAATTATTGCTCCTGATCAGGATAGGTATTAGATCAGAATTATATTTTATTTATTTTCTACTTTTTGTACTGTCTAAAGAACCTTGTCAAGTCAGATCTTTTCATTAATTACATTCAGATTATCCTTTTGTAATTACTGTACATGTGTTTATAATTGTAACATGATCCATTAGGATACTGATCTTGGCTAGGTTATGTTCTATTCATGTAATTAGGCTTAATTGTTTTATTTTAATAGTTCGATTCTTGTAATATATAACTTGGATTAATATTTGTAATTATAAGCATAGGGATAACTCTGTTTATCAGTAGCATTAATTGTAACCATTAGTCTTCTAGGATCCTAGGCCAACAGAGCCTTTAAATCTGTCGGGAGCGACTATTCCAAACAGCTTGGAGCCTGCTCTAAGGATCCCGGACTGGGTCGTTTTCCCCCATTGCGGGCTTAGTCAAATACGCCCGTCAACAATGGCGCTATAAGGAGGGCCAGCGTAAAATGGCTGATGACAACAACCCTGTTAACAAAACTAATCAGCCAACTACCCCTCAAATACAATCAACTACACAACCACGAACATGCCAGTCATCACGACTAGGTGACGATCCTTTGACCGATTCAGTTCGAAACCTCATCTCCCAATTTGATGCCAGTGGTGCTCGCCGTCCAGAAGAACTAGATCAAATTGAACAAGCCATAAACGAATCTCAAAGAATTTTGACTAGAGCTTATTCAAGTATTACTGGGCACCAGCCTACTGAGCTACCTCTCCCTCAGGTTACCTGTACCCGCACCCGTCATTCTGTACCTGTTGTGGGAGAACAACAGTTTCCTTTAAGTCCCATTCCGGATCTTCAGGTACAACAACCCCTGATAGAAGTAAATCAGCCTTCCTCGTCGGCAGGACCACATTTGTCAGGAGGATCTGGGC
Organism: Pseudotsuga menziesii; assembly: GCA_001517045.1. Taxonomy (NCBI): domain Eukaryota; kingdom Viridiplantae; phylum Streptophyta; class Pinopsida; order Pinales; family Pinaceae; genus Pseudotsuga; species Pseudotsuga menziesii. The sequence continues at coordinate 39,820 of LPNX011005874.1, forward strand.
GACCACCATCACCGCCTCATTCCCCTCCTCATACTCCACCAACATCACCATCACCACCGCCGACTCCTAGGAACATGGCAGCTGCCAATCCGCGTAACCCTATGCCTTGGATGGCCCAGGATGCTGTTGCTGTCCCTGGTGTTCAGCATCCTTTGCCTAAACACCCTGAGAAGCTTCTTCCTAAGTTCAACCCTGAGTCGAAGGAGCCAGTTGAAGATCACGTCAAGAAGTTTATGCTGGAAATCCGGCTCCTAGATGTTGAACACGAAGATGTCGTATGTCGACTGTTCCCTTACACGTTTGAAGGAAGGGCTTCAACATGGTATTTTTCCTTGACAGCTGGGTCCATCACCAGTTGGAACGAATTTGATATCGCATTTATAAACAAGTTTGGAGATGACAAGTCTCCGACAGTCTTAGTGTCAGAACTGTCTAAAATTCGCATAGAACCTAAAGAAAAGGTTAAAGATTTTAACCAACGCTTTCTGACCTTAAGGAATAGAATTCCCGCTACTTCAAGGCCCACTGAGGATGTAACGGTTGAATTTTACACTTCAGCCTTACCTGGAAAAATAGCCATGTTCGTCCGGCAAAAGGCCAAACTTACTCTAGCTGAAAATTTCGAAGAAGCAATTAAGGTTGAGAAGGATGTGTCTGCCACAAAGGAAAATTCCGGAGTAGATACCGATTCAGCGTCTTCTTCTCGTAAGAAGATCGACAGCCCTGTCAAAACTACAACTGGTTCTGACAAAAGAAGTCAAGATGCTTTAGATTTGGATAGTCTCCAACGAGTTATCAAAAAACTTTCTAATGAGATCATCGATTTAAAAAAAGGCACTTCTGATAATACCCCAAATAAAGAACCACCCAGATAGTTATTTAGAAGACCTTTTCAAAATCCAGCTGTAAAACAAAATTCACCCTCTGAAGCTAATAACATTGAGGAAATTAACAGTTTTCTCAAAGCAATAGTTTCAGATCTGGAAACAACTACTGAAACTGAAACTTAGTCTTCAGGACAGAGTTCTCAAGATAAACAAGACACCAATGATAACAATGATAATAAACCACCCAATGTCATCAGTCATTTTTGGGACACCTCAGAATTAACTGATGATGAAGAGGTGGCTGTTGTCAATGTGAATCAGCATCAGCATAATACCAGAAGTAAAAAAAACCAGCCTTCAACTGAACCTGTTACAACTGTTCCGGATAATAGTTCAGCTGCTAAAGACAAAGATCAGCCTGCAATTAGTAGATCTGCACCCTCCCTTGAGTTAGAATATGATTTGATTGAAGACTTAAAGAAGAGCAGGGCTAATATTTCTCTATATGAACTTATAAAAATACCTATGATTTGTGAGAAAATGGTGCAAGGGGTTCCCCCAAGTAAAATTGGTAAGACTCCCTCAGATCATAATAGTGCTGTTAGTAATAAAGATAACTCACAAAAGTCTTCAGTCAATGCATCATCAATAGGTAAAAAGTCTGATTCTTCAACTCCACCCTTTTTAATTTCGTTTGAAATATTTAATCGCAAAGTACATAATTGTATGATTGACTCAGGGGCATCAAAAAATGTAATGCCTTACTCGGTGTGTAAAAGGCTTAATGCTGTACCTCAGCCTTGTGATACCAGTATTGTACAGCTGGATCGCTCAAACGTGAAGGTAATAGGTAAACTGAAGGAAGTGCTGATAAGGTTAGCTGCCAACCCCCAAGTCCATTTTGTTATCGATATTATTGTTGCTGATATACCAGAAGCATATGGTCTTTTTCTTAGTAGGGATTGGTCACAAAAGCTTGACGGATATTTCGCAACAGACTGGTCCCACTTGTGGATACCTCATAAGGGTCATCCGAATAAAATCAGAATCGATAGAGAACGGTATATGAAGCATACCGTTACTGAAATTGATGACTCAAATGAACCAGTTTTGTTTACCGATACCATAATGGGTAACTATATGGCTGACTCATTTTTTGGTAACTTTGAAGCTGAAATTTCAGAAATTCCAGAATCAAATCAGCAGTCTGAAATTTGTCATTTTACACTACTTCCACCTGAAATTTCAGTCTCTGAAACACCACATTTAGATCTCGGTAACGGGTTCTGGTCTCTCTATTTTGACGGTTCTAAGTCAAAAGAAGGAGCTGGTGCAGGGTGCTTGTTGATAGATCCTTATGGGAAGAGATACTTTATCGCTTGCAGGTTAGAATTCGAATGCACCAACAATGTGGCTGAATACGAAGCTCTGATTCAAGGGCTCAAAAAAGCAATCGACTTAGGTGTAAAAGCACTGTTAGTATTAGGAGATTCATAAATCGTTGTGACACAGGTACGTGGTACAATACACTACATTGCTAGTCACCTAAAAAATTATCAGGCTGAGGTATGGAATTTACTTTTGGCATTTGAAGCATTTAACATAAACTCCATTCCTCGCTATCTGAATCAAGAAGCTGATCTTTTGGCTAATGTCGCTTCTAGATTAATTCCTTCCGAAAGAATGCTTACTGATGCTTTCTTGGTTGAATTGCTTTTCAAGCCTTCTGTCCCAGACAACATAATGAATTGGAGAGTTTTTAATGATGATGAACAGCTGATCAATTTCCTGACCTTAAAAGACACTTTTAAGGATGCTATCGTAGATGAAATGACTCACGATGAGGACCTATATAACTTTGCAGTAATCCCTAAGCCTTGCTCAATTCAAGAAACTCTCGATCAGGTTAGTGTTTTTCCCATGTCAGTAATCAAACTTGAAAAATTTTATGACTTAAAGGACAAATTCAAAGCTGCAAGAAATTGTAAAACTGGTAGCTCCATCATGCAATCTGACATTGTCAATCTAGGAACTGAGCAAAACTCTCAATGCGTAAACCTAGGCAGTACGTGTACTGTTCAAGAGAAAACAGCCTTCATTAAACTCTTTAAATAATTTAAAGACATATTCGCATGGACCTATGATGACTTGAAAACATTCGACCCCAATATCATGCAACATGTCATTCCTATGAAACCAGAGGCTAAACCTTTTCAACAAAAATTGAGAAAAATGCACCCCAGCTTGGAACCAGCTGTCAAAAAGGAGCTAAATAAACTCCTTGCTGCTAGGATAATTTTCCCTGTTCGACATGCCCAATGGGTAGCAAATCTTGTACCCGTAAGGAAGAAAAACAGTGACATCAGATTGTGTGTTGATTTTCGAAACCTGAATAAGGTTTCTGATAAAGACAATTATCCGGTTCCCACAATGGAGAAAATCCTGCAACAGGTTTCCGGATCTGAGATGTTTTCGCTACTAGACGGTTTTTCAGGATACAACCAAGTGTTGGTATCCAAAACTGACCAGTTGAAAACAACTTTTAGGACACCTTGGG
>LPNX011005874.1:45169-67805 GCA_001517045.1 Pseudotsuga menziesii
GCATTATTTTTTTTGGAATTCTGTTTTACTTCTCACACAGAAAAAAGGAATTATCACTGTTCTGAACATTACCAGCAACTTCTAAAACACGTTAATATTAATTACTTATATCCGGGATTTCTAAAAGCGCCAGGTAGGATATGGGGGGTAGCTGGTCATGTGTCGGAGGTAGAGCATAGTGGATCCTAGTCGTTCTAAACCTGATAACCATCGCCAGTAATGAAAAGTTGACCAAAGAGGACCTCAAGAAAATAGCATTGTACGAAAGTATGTCGGACACTAAGAAACAAGAAAGGGACGAAAGACAGAAGAGAAGGGAAGCAAGACGTGAAAGAGCCGCAGGGCTGCACAATGAAAAAAACCCTAGGGAGGACGACCGCGAAGAGAATCCACCAGAGTCGGGTCATGACCGACAGGAAGAGGGCGTAGAGCAAGAGGCATCCCTTAAGGAGGAAGAAGTGTGGATAGAGCAGCCAGAAGCTCTCCAAATAACAGCTCCCAATGACAGAATAACCCTTTCCCCAACAAATCCGTGTACTAGAATACAGACTATTGTCGAAGATGTCCTCCGAATACGAGCTGGTGACTTCAGTATCTGGAGCTAACTAGGCAATGAAACGTACAAGGGTTGACACCTTATTATACATTGACCGCTCGAAGGAAACTGGGTGACGTTTCAGGAGGCACCCTCCCTCCGGAGTATCCACTTTCTCTTATCGACACATGAAGGAGCACCCCCCCGCCAAATACAGCTTTAGAAGAAATCGAACAAGCAGACCTGTGAGCACCAAGTTGCAGTGGACCATCGACAGCCGAAGTCGACCTCAACCGACTGCAAGTCGACGACGACTCGACGACCGATGGGATCTCAAGATCCGTCGACCAAACTTCTGCAGGCTCGACTACATCAATAACCCCACCACTTTCACCACCACCCCCACCTCCACCTCCCCCAACTTCTGAGAGCAGTGAAAGTGATTCAGACATGGTTCAAGGATTAGTTCACATTCCTCTCTACGAGGGAGATGAATACCCCAGACGACATTGGTTTGTCTGCGAGTCGACCTGGGAAGCAAACCGGGTAACAGATGAAGACCGAAAAATGGCACAGTTCATCGGAGCCTTAAGGAAAAGGGCCTTGACATGGTACATGACCTTTTTGGAAAGGAAACCCAGAGCGATGAAAGCCAAGATTAAAGCGCAGTTCTTATCATTCTTCAAAACTCTAGATGCCAAGCACCTGGCCGCCAAAAAGCTTAAAACAACGTCACAAAAGCCAGGGGAGATAGTCCGCGACTACGACAAACGTTGGAAGGACCTACTAAGCCAGCTAGATTATGTTATTAATGAACAGTTACTAATTCAATGGTTCCTTGTAGGATTATCGCAGAAAGTACGCTGACATATCAGTCTAGAGACGTTCAAAACGTATGAAGATGTGCTAACAAAAGCTCTGTAGGTCGAGATGGACGAAGACATACCTGCCTATCTGATGGACCACAGATTAGAGGAATAGCTTGAGAACGTGCAGAAGTCTTTGAAGGAGCTAACCCTCAAGAATCAAGAAATCTGGTGTACCAACTGCTCGACGGTCGGTCATTCGAAAGATAATTGTCGACAGCAATATAGTCGACAAGATGTCTGCTTTGTACAAACTAAATCATTTTGCGACATTTGCCAGGAACACGGAGATCACTCCATGAAATATTGTCTGTTTAACATGAAGAACGGAAAGGCTTCCTGGTGCGCCATCTGCGAGACCAAAAGTCACAACACGGCCGACTGTCAGTTAAACCTGAAAAACCGACAGAACTATCAGGCGGTCTACCAAATGAATGCAGTAGCGCAAAAAAATGAGCAAAACAATACAAACAACCAAAACGAACAAAGATACGACGGCTGATGATATGAGCGCCGGTATGACAATCGACACCAGGGATATGGAGGAAGAGGTCGATTCGCTAGGAATCGCGACATCCGAACGCGTTGACCCACCCAGTGCTTCACATGCTACAAAGAAGGTCACCAGTATGCAGATTGTCCGTACAAGGAAAGAACTGATCTTAAATTCTGTACACACTGTGGAGTAGGCGATCACTCCCTTGAGTATTGTCTTACTATGTTAGAGAAAATAAATACAAAGAAAAATGTTAATGTCTTGTCTTGTGTACAAAAGCATGATGTACTAACTACTAAGAATTTACATATTGTAACTCAACAAGGCACAAAAACAGGGCCTGATAACCCCCAAATTAGCAAGATTAAAGACACAAATGTTTATCCTGACCCTATAAAGCAAAAACACACATATCAAGAGGCAACCCACATATTTCACAACATTGCACAACAAGAAGATCTCATTAGCAGTCGACCTAACACAATACAACAATTAATCTATCTCACTCAAACAGACAAATCCGTGGCCCAGTTCATTGATTTATTGCATCAAATAAAAAGTACTAACACCGAAAAACAAACTAAGAACATCTGTAGCCTAAAACAAAAAGACAAAAACGATGTCGACCCACTTGTCGACCTGGAAATCGAAGGTTACCACGTCCGACAAGTAGTGCTTGACTTCGGGTCTCAGGTAAATATCATGACCCGAGATACATGGGAAAAGATGGGAAGACCTCGACTCTACGAGTCAGGTATTTACCTAAAACTCGCCGACCAAGGTCTCATTGAACCCATTGGGGTTTGGAAAAATGTCGACACGACCATCAAAGGAATTTCGACCAAGGTTGATTTTGAAATCATCGACCCAAAAGAAGGCTCTAATTCCTTCCCAGCACTAGTCGGTCGACCTTGGGGACGGAAGATGAAAGCCTCCATATCCTTAGACAAGGAACGAATCAAGATAAAAGGAAATGGTCACAAATTCGTTGTACCCATTAATCCCTCCCAAGGAGAACCTTGGACCAAACCGATTGATGAGGAAGTCGATGTCAGATAACTTTATCAGATCCACAACAATACAGACTATACCGAACCAAACATCCATGGAGAAATTTACTTAGGTAACCAAGACTCAATTGGTTATAAATCAGATGCTGAACTGTATGACTGGGAGATGGAAAATTATGAAACACAAGCAAGAGGGTGCTGTACTATACAAAAACTACAGAAAAAACCCACCTGACAGTGCTTCATAGTATCCATTATCCCCAAAATTTTTGAAAAGAAAGTAAGGGAATGCTCTACCTTACAACCAACCAACTTAAACACTACACAACTACCCAGGTATAAGGAGAGGGAATCCCCAGTCCTACATGTCGAACAAGTATCTAAAAATATCGGAGACCATGGCCGACTTCAAAGCTTAGTGGAAATATTTACAGGTCAAGCAGCTAGATGGTGGGATACCCATCAGACAAAACTCCAGACCTGGACAACTACTTCGAATTTCTTTGTCGAACGGTTTGGTGGAAAGAAGTTAACCCAGCAAGCCCAGATCCCTACTTTTACCCAAGGAGAAAACCCGGAAGAACACATTAAGACTTGTGAAAAGGAGTGGAGAAGACTTGGATATAAAGATGAGAGAGCATGGCTACATTTGTTCCCTTCAACCCTAGCCGACTTACCCAATAAATGGTATAAGATGGAGGAAGCTATAGGTGAAACCTTCTTTTGGCATGAACTCAAGGAAAATTTTATCAAAGACTTACAATTCATACCTCAAAATGAAAAAGTGGTCGAGACAGCAGAACAAATCAAACAGTTTCTCCAACAGACCGAAAAACAACCCTCCCAGAACTACCGACAGATCAAGGACTGTAAAAATATACAAACTGAATCGAGAACATAGGCGACCTGTCTACACTTAGAAAATGAACACACAGAAGGCAAGAGCTTCAGATGGAAAACCGACCATATTGAAACAACAAAACCTATCCATTGAATCCTGAAAATCGAGACCACCGACAAACCAGATCTTGACTGAATGACTGCAGCCGACTTTCCTGCTACATTCTCACAGTTCAAAGAAGGAAGTCGGTCGATTAATGAAGCTAAAGCACCAGAGTGGCTCGATGCAAAAGTGAAAACTAAAGAGGTCGACATTTCAAATGACGACTGACCAAAAATAGACAAGATTGGTGACTACTGGAACGACTAACAGACCACCGAAATAGTAAAATTACTTAGAGAATTCCAAGATGTCTTTGCCAGGGACTATAAAGACTTAAAAGGCTTAGTACAGGAAATGGGAGAAATGAAAATAGATACTAAGCCTGATGTCCGACCTATCAAGAAAAGACCTTATAAACTAGCTCACAAGTACAAGGAGATAGTTAAAAAGGAAATCGACAACATGTTAGCAGCATGGATCATTTACCCTATCGACCAGTCTAAATGGGCAAGTCCCATGGTTGTCCAGCCCAAGAAACATGACTCGACGAGGTTACGAATTTGTGACGACTTTATGGAGCTCAACAAAGTAACATTAACATATCCATTCCCAACCCCCTATGTTGATGAAATCTTGAACGAAGTTGCAGGCCATGAATGTTACTCATTCACAGATGGATTCTTAGGATACAACCAAGTACCAATAGCAAAAGAAGATCAAAAGAAGACAACATTTGTCTGTGAATTTGGGTCTTTTGCTTACAGAGTTATGCCTTTTGGGCTAAAGAATGCACCTGCAGTGTTTTCCCAAATTGTTGTCAAGACTTTCCAAGAATACATATATAAGACCATGGCAGTATACTTCAACGACTGGACTATATACTCCACCTTAAAAGATCACTGCAAATGGCTTCGACTTATGCTAGAGAGATGTCGACAGATTCAACTCTCCCTGAACATTAAGAAATGTATCTTGATGACTCCCATAGGCATACTCTTAGGGCATATTGTCTGTAAAGATGGTATCAAGGTCAACTTTTCCAAAATTAAAATCATCCTCGACCTGAAACCACCAATAAACCCTAAACAAGTCAGGGTGTTACTTGGCCATACAGGCTACTATAGAAAGTTCATAAGACACTATTCAGATATGAACTACCCCCTGGAAGAACTACTAAAAGAAGATAAAGAATTCAAGTGGATAGAGGAATGCCAAATCTCCTTCGACAAACTGAAAAGAAAAATGGTCGCAGCCCCCATACTCAAATTTCCAAATTGGTCGACCAAATTTCATGTGCATATTGATGCATAAGGAATCGCAATCGGAGCCATCCTAACTCAAACAGGGGATGACGGGATGGACTACCCTATAGTTTATAGCAGTCAAAAATTAAATAAGGCTGAAAGGAACTATTCGACCATTGAAAGAGAAGCCCTAGGTATGGTCTTTTCCCTCCAAAAGTATCGACATTACCTCTTAGCCAACCCCTTCACATTTTATACCAATCATCAAGCCTTGAAATACCTCGTCAATAAACCCCTCCATCATGGGAGAATCTATCGCTGGCTACTTCTTTTTCAAGAATTTGAGTTTGAAGTTGTGGTTCGACCAGGAAAGTTAAATGTCGGGCCCGACCACCTATCCCATATAGACACAGGAGAGGAACCGACCGGAGTCGATGATGACTTGCCGGATGCACATTTATTTCACATAGAATCAGTTCCAAAAGAACTGAAAGAAATAGCCTAGTTCTTAGAGACAGGTCAGGCACCAGAAGGTCTGAACACTAAGAAAAAACAAATCTTAGCTATGAAGGCTGCCCCTTACAGCCTCATCAATGGATTTCTATACAAAATCGGGTTAGATGACATTCTGAGAAGGTGTGTACTTGACCATGAGCGAGGCCAAATCATGCATGAAGAACACTATGGACCTGCAGGAGGACATTTTCAAGCGGATACAATTGCAAGAAAAATCCAACAGTCGGGATTATGGTGGTCGATGATCCACAGAGATTGCAAAAAATTTGTTAGTCGATGTGACCGCTGTCAACGACTTGGTCGATCTCTGCTGAGCACATAGATGCCCTTGATATCTGTAAACCCTAGTCTCACATTTGAAATCTGGGCTATAGACTTCATAGGACCATTTCCTATCCCAGCCAAACGATCAGGTGCATGATATATTATCACGGCAGTAGAATATGTCACTAAATAGGCAGAAGCTGAACCCGTCGATACATGTTCAAGTGAGGTAGCCGCTAAATTGATCTACGAAAACATCATCACTAGATTTGGATGCTCGCTCACATTGATCAGCGACCAAGGATCACACATTATCAATAAAACCTTCAAAAATTTGACCGACCAATTTCACATCGACCACCGACGAAGCACCGCATATCACCCTCAGTCGAATGCCACGATTGAAGCTTTCAATAAAACATTGACAAAAGGGTTAACCAAAATATGCAGTATCGACAAAGACGACTAGGACGAGAAAATCCCTGCAGTCCTCTGGGCATATAGGACAGCCTATAAACGGTCGAGTGAACGAACCCCCTTTCGACTAGTCTATGGGCAAGAAGCAGTCGTGCCCCTACATTTCCGACAGCAGACTCCTATTATTGCACAACTATTACATGTCGATGTCGAACATGCAAGAAAGGACTGACTATTTCAACTTAGCAAGCTGGAAGAACACCGACTCATGGCTATACAACACTAAGAAATTCACAAGCAATAGCAGAAAGCATGGCACGACCGCAACATCAAAAACAAAAACCTGTCGGTTGAAGACTTTGCATTACTCTATAATAGTCAAGTCAAAGGAAAACCCAAGAAACTCCACACAGAATGGATGGGCCCTTACCTTGTCGAAGAGATACACCCCAATGGTTCAGTCCGACTAAAAACATTGCAAGGCCTAGTATTTAGGAAGCTTGTTAATGGAGCTCGACTCAAACGTTACAAAAAATGAAAAAAAAAATTCATATAACGACCTTAACCGTCAATCAAAACCCATAAAAAGCTAAAAATTCCAAAAACAAAGTAATACACCCGACACACCAAAAAATGACAGGAACTCACTACTTCGACAACTGACATCATCACCTCCAACCATCTTCATCAACCAATCCGGTCGACCATTCTCAACACCGACACCGACCGATGACCTCGAAATTCCCATCGCACATTTATGACCTCGAACACCAAAAGCAATTCCCCATGACTCCACACTCGCGTATTGCAGCTGGACAGTCAAGTCCACCATTAATACATCCATTCCCACATGCAGCCACACCATCGCCTATAAATACGGTACCGTCGAAGGTTCATTCACCACACCCTTTACATACAGAGCACTCGCACAGTCAGTTGACTAAAAACCCAGAAACCTATAGTAACCCCGACCAAAACGACATAATGGCCCCCAAGCAGACCAGAGCAGCGACCAAGGAAAAAGAGCTATAGGCTGAGGATACACCCTTGATCTGCCGACTAAAGCATATAAAAAATGCCAAAGTGCAGGAGGGCCAATGGCAGAAACTCTGGGCCGAGATCCAAGAGTGGGCCTTCGTCGACAAGAAGATGACCCAAGCGGCTGAAAAAGTCCGACGGAGCACCATCTTCAACTATCCCAATGCACCCCTGATGGCAAGCTTTGGTGGGACAAAAGAAGCTTCCATCAAGTTTATCATCAGTCGATACCACAACGGTCGGTTCTACTTCAACTGACCGGTCGACATTACTGGAGATATCATCTCCAAGTTAACTGGCTTGTCGAACCAAGGAAACCCTGTACCAATCGGAATCAAGGAAGGATTGGTCCAAGAGCTCACAGGATCACCGTTCGGGAAAAATTCTAACGGATTGATGATCGGGCAGATTGCCACTCGAACGCCACAGATCGTGGCCAAAATCATCACCGTCACACTTACCTTAGCAGGTTGAAGTAGTGACCTTAAATTGGAAATGCTGGAGGCCATCGACGCAATTGCCACCGACGGTCGAATCTACCAATGGGGATATTATGTCACCGACATGATCAAAACCATCTGCGAACGATGCCAAGAGACAGGAGGAATCATCAAGTTCCCCTCCCTCATCCTTTGGATTGTGATGTACCACATCTGTCCGGAAGGAAGTCCAGTCTTCTGGGAACTGACCAAATTCCACATGAACAGGTTCAAACCCTCCTCTCTGAAAGGAACCCCGCATGAGCTGGCACAAGGAAAAATATTTCTAGAAAACTGGTTCCAACAGTTAAAGCTTAGCACGACCAGATGGCGGGTGCCTCAGAACATTCGACACAATCTACCGGTGAAGTCTCACATACAGTTGGAGCTCGACCATACCACGATTTGGTATATGTAGGGTGAAGACCCCAAGGCCGCCGCCCTGGACTATTACCCAACTGTCGAGAAAATCTTCCGGGAGTTGACTTGACAGGCGAAGACCAACATACCAGTGCCGGAGGTAACCAAACAGGTCGACTTCTCAGTAAAGGAGCCACTGACCAACCAGGAGAAAGAGGAAGACTATGAGCTAAACCTGTACATAAGTAAATTTGTGTCGGAGGACACCCCGGTCGAGCCCACTGGTCGGGTACAAATAACCATCAAGCCTCCAACTAGAGTCGACCCACAGCCGACAGAACAAAAGCCAAAAGAACAACCGTCGAAAGAACAACAGCCGACGGAACCACAACCACAACAGCAAGCAAACCCTCCGACTCCAGCTAGCGTCGCCCCAACTCAGGTACCGACGAATGGAGTCAAGCAAGATAACCCTGAATATGATTTGTCAAAAGGCATCATCAAGAAATTGGCCGCTGAGATAGCTGCCTCCAGAAGGAAAATTAGAGCACAAAAAGTACAGTAGGGTAAAGGTAAGCGCAAGCTTATCGTAGCTGAGTCGTCTGACGATGAGGAAGAGCTAGTAGCTACGGTCGTCGACATTGTAGAGGATGCCGCTGCAAACAAAGTCCCAGTTGAAACTCAGTTTCAACAGTTTCTTGAAGCAGGAGCCCCTGAGGGTCGACCAAAGAAGCCCAAAAAAACAACGACACTGGAAGACGTCATCTATCTTGTGTCAAATCCTCCACCTCCATCACCGACACTAGTAGTCGAGGAGAAAGAACCGGCACAACATTCGGCCAACCCCCTCGACTTGTACAAGATACCGGAGTCGGTGAAAGAAAATTTCGACAAGGACATCGAACTCAAAGCTTTCTTTGAGACGCTGCCTGAGCTGTTCCAGTCGGCTCAGAAAATCCAAACCAAGGCTCCCCTCTATACTGGTAGCAGGGTCTTTGGACACATTACGTCAACTTTCACCCGAACAGACCAAGAAGGAGATGTGATCGGCCATGTCTGATCTACCATTGAACACATCAACCCCGAAACCCAGGACGACTTCCTCAACCCTCCAAAAATAGACCCACTGTTCGAGGTAGGTTTACAACCGACTTTCGACAAACCCATCACCCTCGACCATTCCCCCACTTCATCACCACCGCCGCCATCATCATCACCGCCACCTCCACCACCCCCTGATTCCTAGCTAGATATACCCCAACCAACTACATCCACTCAACCAGAAGCAACCATACCAACCAGCCAGCCAGAAAAACCATGGACTTCAAACCCACCAACCACCGAAACCCCCTCAACTGCTGTAGGTACCCAGGCAAAAGAAACAGAAAAACAAAAGAAGAAGAAAGAGCATCATCCTTCCCAACTTCAGATCGGCTTAAAAGATGCAAGCTTGTTGACCGACACAGAATTCGGCCAACTCCTCAAGACTTTGGCCAAGGAAGCAAAGACAAGGACTGCACGAAAAACTAAAGAGCTTTCGGACAAAAATGCAGAACAGGTCAAGTTTCTCGGCAAATGTAGGGCTCTAGCTCAGTCTGTGATACCAGGCCCTATTGAAGTCGACACAGATCGACCATTGGAAAGAGCATATCAGCTCTTTGAGACCATGGTATCGACTGTCCAGGCTCGTCTACAAGAAACTAAGTAAGAGCAGAAGGAAGAGACTGCTTGACTTCTACTGGCACAACACACTACCTTCTCCGAGGCATATAAAGTGCTACAGGACCACATGGAGGATTGTGTCGTTACCGAAGAAGTCTTGAGAGATTGGCCTACTTACTATGGGCAAGTCTATCAGTAGACAGGACAGACCTGACAAGGCATTCAGGCTTTAGAGAGCAGGAAGATGACAGAGGTAGCACTCAGGAAGACGATAGAAGAACATATTGTGCTGGATACAACCAAGCTGCAAAAATTGGAACGAGAAGCACACCAGTGGGTCCAACAAGCCCTTCCCAACTTAGAAAAAGTCGACATCATCTGCCCACAGATGAAATGACTTATCAATGCAGTAGAAGAGAAGAATCAGTCCTTGGGCCCCAACATGGAGAAGATCGCGCAAGTCCCCTTATCAGAGAAGATGTCGTTCCTGTCAAACTTAACTACGTTAACTATCGACATCCATAAAGCTTTGCAGAGTTGGACATATTTTCAGCATCAACTTGCTATCATAGCCCTGGCCATTGTTGAGATTTGCGTCCAGAAAAGGCCAACCATTCGTCTGCATAGCCCTCCACAATAGCATTTTGGAAGAGTCCAACAGAGACATATTTTTTGTACCTCCCTGTTTCTTCGAGACGAAGAAACATTTTGTTCGTGGGGGAGATGTAGGAAGGAGCAAGTCGACATAAGTCGACTGGAATGAAGATCGACTTAGTCAATCAGCCGACTAAGTCGGTCGGCCGACTAAACTATAATATTAAGTCAGCTAACTAAAAGTCGTGTCGGTTCACCGAACCGACAGGTAGTTATTCTGTAACTATTTGTAAATTGTATATATTAGGCTATTGAGCCAAACGAGAACTCAGTTCAGTTCTCTTCCTTGTATGAACTCATTTTAATAATATAATCTATTTTCTTATATGTTCTTGTCTCCTGTCTCTGATTTATAGATATATATGTTTTAGTATGTATTATTGGTAACCTTATGTGATCTATGAGATTACAACACATCACCTTTGTCCATGTCTGAACAACTGTCGTTTTCTATAGAAGAAATATTTGTTTCCAAATATATCACCAATAAAATATGGCATGACCTATTTGTCTTATTTCCTTTGAACTTTAGGCTTATTACCTTCATTAATTAGACCATTGTTGTCTTTATTTTTGGTCTGGAGCCAGCATATTATACCATTCCAAAGTTGAGGGAACTTATTCCTTGTGGGAACATAATTTCAAGTGTTTACAATTAATTTGTAGCTTGAATATCAATAACATATGCAATGTAACAGCTTTTATGGATATGTAGACAAGCCCACCTCATTGTCGTCTCGAATATTTGGAGAGATGAATCATTTAAAATGGATGGTATAGGTATGATAATTGCAAATGAACCACAACAACTGTAGACTCCTTTTTATTTAAAATAAGACTTGATAATTAGGTGTTGGTTTTGCAGCGAGTTGTGATGAGCAGTGTAGCCTACATGGTGGGGTTTGTGATAATGGTGTTTATGAGTTCTGGTGCTCAGATTATGCAGGATATACATGAAAAAATAGTAGTGTTCTCTTTTCAATTCTGCAATGTGTGGAGATGTTCTCCTACGTGACTCAGAAGTTCAACATTGTGCTCCAAGTGAAGCAAGTATTGTATATTAAAGCCAACCTACAACAGGTTGTTCGCAACTAATTGGACAATGTTTTCTATTTTGGATATTGGTTATTATGCATTAGCAGCAAAGAACCTAGCTTGTTGGGTGGGTTGTTCATTTTGTGTGTTTTCCATTCTTATTGGTATCTGCTCCTTATCAGTGCTAAGGATTTCTTAGGAACTACAGATATGTGTGCTCAACCCTAGGGTGTTTGCAAAACACCCTTAGCCTAGGATTCATAGCTGAACTAGCATCAACAAAATATATACCAAATGCATAAGATCGATTTTAAGACTATTCACAGCGTATTGTCCAACCTTGTGATGGAGAGTATAATCTTCCCATATTCCAAGGAAATATTTCTAATACTATTATTTCCTTCCTTGGAAATTGACTTGTATATTACCCTTTTCATCCCCATCCAGTATTAGAAGGCCCTTCATCGATTTTGTGTTGTTTGTCCTTAAAATTTTCCCAAAATTACATATTAGACAATTATCTTCTCTCATGGAATCCTATTCTTAGTTCTCTTTCTTGATTGAGTCTTTAAATCAAGAGAGTTTGTTTGAATTCTAGTAAAATATTGAAGGTAACAAATTGCTCTGCTCTGGTAAATCCATTCTTAAAAGACATGCTCTGCTATCTATCAGTATACCAAGGAAGATTTGCTGGGGTTTTCTCCCTCATGTTGTAGAGGGTTTCCCTAGGGTAAATTCTGTATCTCATGTGTGAATGCTAATGCTTATGATTATTCAATTTTTCAAGCACTACCATAATTCTGCAATTAAGATCAAAATTCAACAAAATTAAACAATTATGTTTATCTCCAAGTATTATTTTTGTTTGCTTAATCCTTTATGAGCATTTGTGATTCTCTAGGATATTAGCATGATTCTCTGCTAGCATGTTCACATATATGTGAATCATTTTTTTACCTTGACATGCTTTGCATCATGTTTGTATGCAGCTGTCTCCATTGGTATGATTTGTTCTGAACTGAGATTTTAAACTTCTGTGTATATAATTGATATCTTCCTGTTATCATATCTTAGAGCATCCATTTCATCGCACTAGTTTCAGCTTGCAAATTAATCAACCATTTCAAATAACCTGTATTTTTATTTTTATGTCATGGGAGGACACAACTGAAGGCCAAAGGTATCTCCTACATGGTCCTTAAATAAAGATTTACATGGTCCTTTCATAAAGATTTCAACCTTGGCATTCTCATGAAAACATATATGTGGCTCTGGAAAAGCTGTAGACTGTTGTATCTATTTTGCATTTCAAAGAATTTGTTTATGGTCATTATTGAGGTGATATTGATTCCCGGTTTCTGACCATTCAGGAGTGTATCAGGAAATTGGAGGAATAGAACTATATATTTCTATGACTGTTAATCCTAAGGATTTCAGGTCCCTTGCGACTGAATTCAAAAAGGATATGGCACGGGAGCTGGAAGTTGTTGTTTATCAGGTGAAACAGAAACCCTTCGAATGAAGTGAAAAGATTGTTAAATGATTGTTTTCAGCAGTCAAAAAATCCTTAATACTTGTTGACAGTTTCAAAATTTTACTGTTTAGAAGGAAGTCATAGATTATTCATTTCATGTTTTCAAGAGTGACAATTTATGGATATATATTTTTGCAAACATGAAGCAAACATAGGTTAACATTCTGAATGTCAGCGACAGAGGAGATACCTTACAAATTGGATGGGCCGTATTGCCAGCTGACTCTAGTAATTATATGACAAACAGTACTGTTGATGTTAAATAACTGAAATCTTGCCTTTTCCAGTTAAATGTTTGAGGAATGAGGACGAATGAACAGTACTCTATGATTATTCATGTATATTGAAAAGTATAGTTATATGAATTAATTAAATATGTTGTTCTTTATCTTGTTTTTGCCAACCTTTTTCCATTTGTTCAACTGATATCGATTTTCATCTCTGCAGAGAATCATCTCCCTTTTAAGTGGGCATTAGGTTCACCTTCGTGATGCCTTCGGAACTTACCATCTGTTAAGCTGGAAGAATTTTCCGCCTTCAAAAAGGTATAGTAGTTCTGTTTGTAAATAATCCAAAATATATTGTGGCTAGTTGTTTGCTATGGTTTTACTTGAGTTGTAACTGAGTTTAATGCTTAACCATCAGATAAATCAAGAACAGTGGACAAAAACATGTAGTTTCAATCTATAAAATTTGCATAACCAGGGCAATTCATAGATGATCTATGCATATCTGAAATCAAGATCTGATTGAAAGTAAAATTTAAATGAAAACATTCAACTTGCAAATAAGAGACAAATTGATAAAACACAGCTGGCATTATTCAGTTACCTCCATATATAATTGATGTTTTTCAGGAATGGTGACTAGAAATTAAATATTTGTTGCTGGTAATCTGTATACGAGCTTGGTAGTTGATGCTACAAAAGAAAAAAGCATTCTAGTTTGGTGACCCCAAGTGACTATCTTAATAAAACCAAATGGGATTTTTGTAGAGATAAAAGTGAACAGTTTTGGGAGTGGATCCACTCAAAGATATAAGTTTGGAACGATTGTTAAAAAATTTAATCTAGAAATGTTAAAA
Source organism: Pseudotsuga menziesii (assembly GCA_001517045.1). NCBI lineage: Eukaryota > Viridiplantae > Streptophyta > Pinopsida > Pinales > Pinaceae > Pseudotsuga > Pseudotsuga menziesii. The sequence goes on from LPNX011005874.1 coordinate 59,307, forward strand.
AATTTAATCTAGAAATAGTGTGCACACAACTTTTATAAATAAGAGAAAAAAATCATAAATATCATACAACGAACGAAGGAATCATCTTGAGGCTCTTAGTCCAACTCGTGTGTTGCAGTCTGTGTCTGTAAATCTGCACACATGGATAACAGAGATGGAGGTATGGCACACAGTATACAATGAGAATGCCTCAACTTGCAATGATAGCTCAATTCAATATGAGGGCTGCTTTATACACAAAGATCCAAGTAGCAGATGGTTGGGGATCATGACCATTCATCTAATGATCCAAGTTACTTATTAACTAGGACTATCTAATGACGACTTCGTAACCCCTTCATAAACTCGCCACCCACTTCATAAAGTTTATCACATAATAATAATGAGACTTTCAAGGTTCACATGTTTAAGTCAGTGAAAGAAAATATACCACAAGCTAGATATGATTGAGTGTTCTTGATTAAGTGTTGGGCATCATAATCTTCCATTGGTGATGTCTTCATCTTTGTCACTGATGCTGATTTTCAAACCATAATTCCACTAGAGCTCATTGACAAATTCTTCTGCATCTCATAATTAGAACTGATTCTCTTCCTTTGAAGTCTTATGCATTCAACATTCATCAATCCTTGATTGTTTTCCTTGAATGGTTGTTACTAGACTTCAACCTATTGGAAATAAACACTTCTTTATTGGGGGTCACCGACCTCACATTTGTACTCAATTTTTTGTAATGCTCAATGTCTAAAAAATAATTGTAGCATTACCAATATTCTACAAGCTATCTTTGTGGTCACCACAACTTAAGTGTTTCACACAAATGTCTGGGTTATTATCACAAGTACGTTTTGCTCAAGACATTCCCGGATCCTCATTTATCTTAATCTTAACCAACAAATGATTGGAACACAATTTCACTATAATCCTTTTTTCTTCGTCATTTGGAAATAATGAATTTGAATTATATTGACACATTACTTGATTGCCTTTTACTGCTCAGTTTTTCCATGCTCACATTGACTTCTGAAATATCATTGCCATTGTAAATATCATCTTGGAAACTATTTTCCATGTCTATTTGCCATGTTTTGCTGCATATTGTAGAATTTCATATGGGTTTGAAATTTCTCTCAGTTCTCAGCCCTCCCGGTTTCAATGTCAAAAATTTTAGTGTTTAATGCCCAACCCAGTTTTCATATAGGCTGGAAATTGCACAATATTTTCAGACAAATAAAACACTGCTGAAACTCCATTTGATTAAGCATTACTCTGTGTCGTTGCAGTTAGCAAGAATAAACAAGTACAAAGGTGCAATTGACAACAATCAAGGGTTACAATCTTGATCATACTCACTTTTCTTATCATTGCCATAGGTAAATCATATTCGTTTTTAGTGTATTATGAATTTCTTTTTTGGTTGCATCAGTATTTTAATGTAGTGTTTTCTGTGGTTTTGCTTCTTACCATTATTCAGAACACTAAACATATTTCACTGATATGATAATTGATATCTGAACAGTTCAACAAAATGAACAATCTTCTCACAAGGTATTTCACCAATTATTTGGATCTCAAACGTGCAGCCTTGAAGGAGGACCTTGAGGCTGGTTTAGGGTTTAGGAGGAATTTTTAATAGTCAATGGTTTGTAAGGAGTTTTATCAGATGGAATTTCTTGTGAATTTTTGCATGATATGTTTGTGAGGAAGTCAGATTGTCCCTGAATTTGAGTTCCTTCAAATCATTTTTATGGGGTTGGCTTTTGAATCCTTCTTTGAATATTGAATTTGGCACAAGGTATCTACTTGGTTTAATTTCATTGTACTATCAGTTGTTTCCTTTTGACAAGGAAAAATACGAAGTCCTTGTTGCTTTTGATAAGGTAGAATTGCTAAGTCTTAAGATTATCTCAAGACCTATTATTTGTGGCTATTACAGATTCCCAGATAACCCAAAGCTACCATTTTCAGCCATCGAAATATCTCTCAGCATATTTGTAATTGTCCTTCTTGTGGGACATATTTTGTTTGCAGCTGTAAATCATATTAAAAAAGCTGAAGAGGATTGTAGGGAAATGGAAGAACTTAAGGGATGTGCTAAAGCTGTTGATGTTGCAAAGTCACATGTACTTTGTTTTTTCAATGAATAGTTAAGTTTGCAAATCTTGTCGACAAATCATATTGTATTGTATTATCCTCGTTTCATTGTTCATTTTCTTGTTTTGTGGTTAGTTGTTTTTAGTTTTATGGGTGTGTTCTTTATTTTATTCATTTGGTAAGAAAGGTCCTAACTTTAGAGGAGAGCCCAAGATTTCCTTGAAGTTTTATTATTTGTCTGACATGTCAACTCATTTACTGTAGCATTGATCATGCTATAGATGGTTTAGACAAGTTGCTAAAAGAAAACTAATTTTCTATTAGCGCTAGGTTTTGTGTCTAGTGATAGTTTCATAGATTCTATCCAGACTCCAATTATACTCAGTGTTGCACTACTTTGTTCATAGTTTAAAAGCTTTAACCCTTGATGCAGTTATACATGCACCAACACCCAACCTGTGCAACACAAGGTATAGTGCTGCTTTCATTTCATATCTGACAAAGATGTAGTCAAGAATTAACCCAATTCAGGATTCTATTTGTTAATCGATTCATGTTAGATCAAAATTAATTTTCTTGGTACTTTAAGTAAATAAGTAAATGTGATAAACCTTGCAGTCATTAATTGATATAAATTAATTAATTACAAAGGAAAAGGTAACTTAATTTGTTTTCAGTAATATTGACGCATTCCTTATAGTTTGGTCAACACCCTTCTCCTATAGTAAGGGAACATGAGCTAAAGGTGATATGTAGCTTATTTAACATTAAAAGTTAAATTGAAAAAGATCAAATTATAAGAAAATTATGTGTCAAAATAAATCATAGATCCATCTAAATCCATGATAAGCAATGATGATTTAGGGTTCAGATAGATATATGGAGATTTAATTAAGTTCAAATTATCTACTTGAATTTTACAGTAGCACCCTGCCTACATCCTCAAGGAACTCTAGGATTAGTGTGACCCCCAAGTTTTGAACTCTTTGCCTATCTGTGGATTTTCTATTATCAGATAGCAAAGATTGGGGGCTCAGACATACATACCTATATGCTTGTTATGCACCCATTTTTTCACTAAGGCATAGGAGGTCTGCACCAACACGTACTCACTAAGGCATAGGAGGTATGCACCCATTTTTTCACTAAGGCGTTGGATTTGAGACTTTCTTAAATCATTCATCAGTTTCCATAGTTGTCATGTCATTCATTAACCACATGACATATAGGGGTGAACTCCTTCACAAATTGCACTATGTATATAGGTTTCTACCTATGCAGTCGAGCATAATTGTTTTGTGGATTTGTTGATTATATTTCTTATTGAAATCCATTTCCTGGTTTAGAGATGAGTTTTAATTTTCTTAGGTACTAAATAGTTGCAGATTTAGCTATTCAAGTTTAATTTTAACCAATTCTTAAATTGAATTTGTTAGATTAGATTTTCCTATTTTGCACATGATCTTGGTTATTGTTGTTAGCTGTTGAACAAGATAAATAATTTGCTTCATTGTTTTTCTAATTTACAATTCATTGTTTTTCTATTTTACAAGTGATATTTTTTATTGGATTTTGTAGGAGTGAGCTTAACTTATAAGTGGGCCATGGAGTATCATGAAGAGCCCGCTACTGAGGATTTGTCATTCAGTATGAAGACCCTGATGTTGAGGCTTTCAAGTTGTTAAGTGTGGTTTTGAAGCTGCTGACGTGGGATCTAAGTATGGTTTTGAAGCTGTTGATGTGGGATCTAAGTATGGTTTTGCAACCAAGTGCAAGTATGATGGTTTAGCCATTGTAATATTTTGAAAAGTGATGATTTTCCTGTAAAGTTATATGGAAATTAATATGTGTTTTTGAGAAAACTCATATTTATTGTAATACTTTTGACATTTCATATAATATAATTTGTGGTTTAAAACTTATATATATGGTTGTACTTTATGTTATGTACCAATGTTGTAATTATTAACTAATTAATGTGACATTGCATGATTTACATGTGTATTAGATATTATTTACAAGTGTTGTAATTAGTTATAATGTGACATTGCATAATTCACATGTGTATTAGATGAGAATAAATGTATGATTCTTTTTTTAATTTAAACATAATATCAAATTAAAAATTTATATTGATTCATAATGGACACCATTAAAACTACTAAAATATAATGACCATACATAAAGCGACTAAAAATAACTAAATTAGTGACCAGTAAATGAGATTAATGACCAAAATTTGCAAATAAAATGACCAATAATTGAGAGATATGCAGCCAAACAATGAGATATAAATGACCAGAAAAATGACCAAAATTCGCATATCAATGACCAAAAATCAGTTTTGGTGGCTAATTTATGGTCTTTTATTACGTGACCAAATTTGGTCATATTCTAGCTTGTCATGTGGTCATTAATTTGGTCACAAATGTGGTCATATATTTGGTCATTGATTCAAATATATGACCAAATTAATGACCAATCGACAAGCTATAAATGACCAATTTTGGTCATGTAATAAAAGACCGCAAATTAGCCACCAGTGATCGCCAAACCAAAAGTGGTCATTGATATGCGGATTTTGGTCATTTTTTTGGTCACTAATCTCTTATTTTCCACTAGTGATTAAGTCATCTACGATGCTATTTGAAGAGCACCATAGATGAAATGTCATGATGTGATTTTGGGGACACTCCCCTGCCTTCCCTTCAAACTTGGGAATGTCTGAGGGAAGTTTGGTTGGCATGGGGGGGAAAAGGTTTGATGGTGGATGGGGTCGTTTGTCAATTGAGCCAAATTAGGCAAGTTAAGACGAGCCATGAAAGGAAGTTTCGACCCCAGGTTGATGTGAGATGGGGAAGGTATGGTGGTGGGGTTTGTAGGTGCATAATGTACCTGCATAGCTGGAGGTGCTGGTGGTGCCATTGTAGATGGGCCAATGCCCCCAAGTGTGGTGTGAGGGATAGTGTGGATGGAAGGGCCACTTCCCCCATGTGTGATAGGAGGGGCAGTGTATATGGAAGGGGAACTGCCCCCCTGTGTGACAGGGGGGGCAGTGTATGTGGAAGGTCCACTACCCACAAGTGTTGTAGGTGGGACAGCTTGAGTGGTTACTATGGGTGGTGGTAGCTGACTGATGACAGTTTGCATGACCATGCTGGGGCCACCTGTAGGGTTGTTGGTGATAATTTGTGGTGTGGACATGGGTCCACTAGCGATTGCGATGACAAAAAATGGATTTGGGTTTGCACCAGCCATGGGGCTTGATGTTGATGTTTGTAGGTCTAGTTCAGACTGATATGGGTCTGAATCTGAATCAGAGGATGTGTGGCCTTCTGATGGTGTGATAGGTCATCGAGAATGGTCTCGACGGTGTCGGTTCAATGACCCAAATTGTGGTGGTTCGCCTCTTAGGCGTGAGGGATCAATTGTGTTAGATTTGTGTATTAAACTGGTGGAAATGATATTTTGGACCCTGATTTCAATGGCTTCATATTAGCTATAGGTGGTCACTCAGCCACCAAGACTTCCAGAAGACAGCGCTTTTATTTTTCCTTACGGGCGTTCTACTCAATCGGTGGGGGTCATTTCTTGTTTCGCTTGGAAATTCCTCTCGACCACTAGCTACTTTGGGGTTCCCTTGGTACTCCTCACAATGAGTTTCTGGGCAGAGCCCAAGTACTTCCTGCAGTTAAGGCAGTCAGGGACTTATGTCCTCAAAGACTGTAGATTTTTGAACTTAGTGTAAATTAATTAATTTTAGTGGCTCTCTCAGCTTCATGAACTGACTGGGGTTGATTTATGTGGTATGGTGTGTATGTATTTTTGTGTTTCTGCTATTTGGTGGCTGTAAATGGTTTAAGAATTCATCATATTGTGGTTGAAAGCAGTAAATGAACAGAACTTTTGTAGACAGATACCATTTTTTACCCTAAATTGTGATAGCCTAACTAGGTGACTACCTTACACCTATATTCTTCTTCAACCAAGAGAAGGTGTTGTGCTGTCAACACAATGGGACTAAGATCATCCGTAGATCCACAAGTCACCTCTCGGATGCAAGGTTGGTCAACAAGGAGGACCCTTGGCATCATGAGAATCCCTCCTTCTCTGCCCCCTCTACCTTCCAAGTCATTCGGTTTTAATGGTTTCGAAAAATATTGGGTGAAGGGCCTATTACTATACGAGTTGTGCCCTTCCACTAGTACAAAATGAGGAATTAGCTACTAGGTGACTAAAAATTCTAGTCACCACACATTTTTCAAGTGATTTACTACTAAATATGAGCAATTTTGATTGACTCAACTATAAACGACTAAAATTAACGACTAATTTAGTCACCAGTTAACAAATATGACTAGATAATAAGTGACTGAGTTAAAAATGACTAAAATAAATGACTAATTTAGTCACGACATAAAAAATGACTAGCTAGAAGAATATGAATTAGTCATTTATGTTAGTCATTTTTAATTGTGTCATGGAAAATTGCAAATTTGGCAATAAAGTGTAATTTTTGTAAGTTGTCTACCTTCTATTAGTAATAATATTAGTGTCATGCACCTCGATCTTCATAGATCCAACAAAGCAATTGCATGAACTTTTAGCCTTATGGGGGCTTTTATGGTTCACAAAAATAAAATAATTCTCTAGCTTTCTATTTTTGGCGAATCAAAGGTCATGATAATTGATTGGGCCAGAGGTCTCACCAAGTTGCAGTCACTGAGTTATATATGATTGTTGATTGAAAAGGATTGGGCTCTTAAAGAATTGTTTTCTTTCTTTATCTTTCAGGAACCTATACAGGGAGTTCAATTCTGACGCAGACCTACGTCTGTGTTGAATACTTAGGCTAAGAGGACTAGATTTACAAGTAATTTGTTTGAATCTAAGAAGATGCTTGAAGACACATCTAAGAAGAGTAAATGGAATTGGAATTCAGGAAATTCTAAACATGGTGATGAGATTGGTGTTGGTGGATAGAAATTGAAACTCACAAATATTGTTATTAAGCTTCACGTTGGGTCTCCACTGCCTTCAGAATGACATCAATGTTTAGACCTTTAGGTTTGTTCTGTGTTTTTCTTGATTATCTATTGTGTTTTTTTTCTATTCATGTTTTTTTTCTTTGTTGTGGATGTGGTGGAGATGAAATGGCTAGATCATAATTCCCTTACAGTAATAGAGGAATGCTACACCTGCAGATGAACTATAATAGGCCATAAGGATCAAATATATTATTGGATATCCTATGATTTTCACAAGTTGCAGCCCCGAAAATAGGTCAGACCTGCCCAAGTTCATAATAATATTGCTATGTTTACAGATAAAACTCAGGAACTAGCAATTCAAGGGTTGGTAGACCAAAAATGTTGTGTATAGGATTTCAGACTAAAGGTTATAATATCTAAGAATTTCCTCGCTTCAAGGTTCAAGGGAGGGACCTTGACTCTTTACTTTCCCTATGGGACCCCTTCCAAAAACACATACGAGAGGAGTTGTGCAAGTCTTTACCTGTTGTTGCACCTCTTTTTTTGTAGTAAAGTATAATGCTTTCCCAAATACTAAAATTGCGTAATCTGCTTAATATTGTTATATTTGTAATATTCATGAGCATCCCCCAGGAATTGTAAGACTCATTGATTAACTTTGGGGATTACAACAATCTCATATGGAAATAAGCCTTCCAGTCACTACTACATTTCGATCCAAAATCTGACGGAAAAATCCGACGGCACGTGGATTTCTCTTTTTAAACTTACCAAAAATCACAAGGATACATTTTTTTTTGTAAATGTGGCCACAAGCGTCGGTGAAGCGACGGCTATTCTCATAATCGTCGGTTAAGCGACGACGAGTTAGTAAGCATCGCTTAAGCGACGACGCCTTTAATTGGTCTGTGGATTTTTGGTTTTGAAGTGATGATGTGTTTGAGGAAGAAGTGGGTGGTCGTAAGAGAAGTGTTGACAAATGTTAACATTGCTTAAACCATTTGATAAATTAGGTAACGGCCAATAATCTACTTGTGGTCACAATTGGATATAGGGTGACATTCCATAACGTTGATCCCTTAGTTGCAAAAAATGTTAATAATGACAATGGGATATGGAGGAGTAGATTGTGCTTAAGTTTTAGGGGTGAGAATTTGACAATTCTTGCATAGATTAATCTCATGAATGTAGTGATGTGAAAAGAAATCCAACAAATATCCCACATAAAGGATCTTTTGGGTGATGGCCATTCTTGATAAATGGTAATTGTAAGCATCCCATGAAATCTATTGAGAACTTGTTTGACCTCTTTTTGAGTTAGGAATTGACATACTATGATGTCAACTCCTCATTGATACATGTTTCCTTTAAGGAGGAGGTAACAAGGACACCAATGATGAATGTCTTGATGGTC
>LPNX011005919.1:0-41239 GCA_001517045.1 Pseudotsuga menziesii
GTGTGGGATAATGTCTTAAGCATTGCTTTCCATTTTAAATAATAAACCAATTACGACAAATTATTAAATGATTGATAAGACATTAGTAAATGAATGACTAATTGAAGCATCGTCGCTTAAGCGACGCTTAGGAGGATAGCCGTCGCTTAAGCGACGCTTGCAAGCCTAGTCGTCGCTTAAGCGACGGCGATCACCACCATTTCAAAAAAAAAAAGTATCTTCCTTATTTTTGGCACTGTTAAAATAAAAAATCCACGCGCCGTCGGAAAAAACCGTCGGATTTTGGATTGAAATATAGTAGTGTGATAATCCTCATCCTCCCCACTGTCGGAATAGGCCTCTATGTAGTAGGCCTTTCCTTTTCCTGAACATCTGTGACCTGGTACCCATGGTTCCTTGCAAGTGAAACATAAATTTTTTCTTCTAATGTCCTATCTGGTATCATTGTCCATCCATTCTTTCTTGGGCCATTCTTTCTAGAAAGGTTTCCTCTCTTTATCTTTGATAGGGAAATTGGTTCTAGGAGGAAACCTATTTTTGGGCATAGCATCCCGCAAGTCTCTAGTCTAGCTGATGGCATATTCTAGGGTGGTGGGTCTATAAGACTTGACCCATCCCCATAAGGGTTCAATGAGAGCCTCAGTGAACAACATAATCAACCTCCTCTTTGATATATCTGTCACCATGATTGTTATCCTATGAAACTCTGAAATAAATGTATCTTCATTGCCTATCTACTTGAGCTATGCCAGCTCTCTAAAGTGTACCTCAGGGTCCTTCCGATCAAACCGCTCAATGAGCCTCTTTGTAAAATCTGGGTACGATGTGATGGTAATGTGACCCAGTATCACTAACTCGTGGTACCGCCACTCCTGTGCTTCTACCTCCAAATGAAAGGTAGCCAATTTAATGGAATTTGTCTCAATCATGGGGTTGAGCTGGAATTATGTATCTAACTTCTGCACCCAATTCTGGGCTGGGCCACCCCGTGTGCCCTCAAAGGTAGGGATTGTTAGTTTCCCCAAGGTGCGTTGTAACTCATAGTTCTGGGTGAATGGCCTATTGTAAACTTTGGGTTTGTTCTTACTTTTACAGTGGCATAAGTCAGTGAATGTCATGGCTGAATGGAAGTATTCTCCTAAAGCTCTATATTCTCTCAGATAGGCACTCATGGATTCTTCTGGTTCTGCTTGTGCTAGAGGCACTGCAGCTGGACTGTCTAAGAATTGAGGCATGGTGAGTCAGAAAGGCTTGTATATATGGGGATGCCTCTGCATTTTGGTATGTAAGTGCTCCCTACTACTGCTGGTGGAATACCCTATCACTATTGGGAAATAAGGTACTGTGTGGGGTGGGATCATTTTTCTCAATCATTTACTTGAAGGTACTCATCATTTTTTTTTACCAGTAGTGAGTTATTTTATGGCTGATATGAGACTATTGAAAGATGTTTTATCATCCTCGACCATTGTTTCTTTTCCCTTTCCAAACTGATACTCTATGTTCCCCAAATCTATGTCCTCTAAGTCCTCTTCTCTATCTCTACACCACTGTCTCCGATAAGTAATGTTGTATCGGTCTTCTTAATTCATTTATAATTTTGCATGCCCACAGTTGGAAAGGAGAATAGCTCTAATACCACTATAATATCTTGGATGCGGATATTCCACTGTTTTCTATTCTAGGGCTTGCTTAAGCCTCTTAATTTACAATAATATTGAAATAAACTTACATGCAAAGTGTCAGGAAAATGGCCCTATTTTATAGCTAAATAGGGAAAATATTTTATGGTGATAGATCAAGACTTACCACTGATAATACGCATGCATCAAAAACTGATCTGGTGAAGAACTGGTGCTCCTTGCCTCCGGTGTTTCCCTAGCAGCACGAACCCCTCAATCAGCTAAAGATGACATTTTTGGTGAAGGAGCTGTCTGATGAAGGTGAGAATTTGCAAGAATGAAGGTCTTCCCGTGCCAGAGAGATTTCCTGAAGCATGCAGAATTTCTAACCACTCTAAGTAGGCTAGCAAATTGGTTTACTAGTTTAGTTGCTCACGCCCCCCAACTACACAAACTGATGAGAACTATTTTGGGTGAGCAAACTTGAAGCTGATAATCACCTGGTACTGAAGGATGATCCCGATGATGAGAATGGTTCCAATATTCCAAATATAAATAAAGATCTGGGGACCTAGCGAATGCTTTGGGGTTTTCTAGATAAAACCCCCACGGCTGCACACGTGTCCCTACAAACAACCTTCTGATGGGTGGTGGATAACTCTCTATGGATGAATAAGATGAAGAGATGATGGTGGACCATGATGGTCTACCCTGAAGGATACTAGGGCATATATTTCACTACCGAAACCTCGTTATCTGAAGACGTCGTCTTCAATCGCAACTTCTGTGACTGCACACTGTACTGCTACTCAAAAGCTCCAATTCAATAATAATCATAAGTGTTCTTCTCCATTCAATTTATCTTTCTTTTATAACTTTCAACTGTGGAAAACCTAAATTTTGACCTAATTAGGTCACTTTAACTTCTAATTTGCAGTTGACTTGCATGCAGGTGTATGGAGACTCAATCAAGTGCATGTGTCATCAAATAATGCTCAGATGTCATGCATGTAGGTGGCCTTTGGTTCTGGTGGCCCTCTTCTACCCAATGGTGATATAATATTGATGCCCTAGATCTTATTTATATGGCATTAGTCTACAGCTGATTCCCTAACTATTAGTGCTCGCTCGAACCTACAGGCATCATATAGGTTAGCAGTTCGATCCTTAATGCCTAAGCAGAAGAGGAAATTACATAATTATAATACATTAACTGGTGCTCTATGGACTCAAAAACCCAATGCTCTTAGGTGCTAAGATAACTCCATGCCCTGTTTTTTCTTTAAAGGGCCACCAGGTATTCTATTTGAGAGGAATCTATGTTGGTTGTTACCATTTCAGGAATTTATGTTGGTTGTTACCATTTCAATCAATGACTATTTTCCATAAACATGTTTAACTTATGTTTCTTGTAAATATGAAAAACTTAAAATGTTAATGGTAACTGCTAGATCTCATTGCTTGCTAAAGCCATACCTTTGAGAAAATTCTGCACAAAACACTTGAAAAAGTAAAAGTCATAATATTGTGTTATAGGATCGAAGCATGGGTTTGAGTGTGTAGGCAGATATAAAAAGAGGCTATTGAAAGAAATCGTGAATGATCATGATTGAGGTTGGAAATTTGTGTCACGGATAGTCCTAGCATTGCACAATTTTTCCATCTCATCTATGAATTCCTTCAAGGCCTTACTTTGCACAATTACAACACATTATTTATTTTGATAGATTTCCCAAAAGAGCACAGACCGTCAACAAGTACCTCTAGTGTTGCCAATTATTTTGTGCAAGGCACCCTTGAAATTAGAGTTATTCAAGTCCTCAATGTTTTCATCGTTCAATATGCCATTAACACCCAATCACATAAATAAGTTTGTGCCTTCTTTCAATGAACACACAAATCTGTAAGTGCAATAGTGTCATATTTTGGGAGAGGGGGTTTAGACAACAACACAATCAGACATGAGACACATGATAAATAAATTAATGGGATAGTTTATTTAAAGAGTAATCAGTAATGGAGTACAAATATTGTGGGAATCCCTGACTTGACAGTCTGTATTCTTATGCATTGTCGCCAATGTTATACTCCAATCTCCCAATTAACCTAACGACCTCCACGAGAAAGTAATCAAGCATATTTTATCCAAGTATCTAAGCACACATGAAAGCAAGAAGGAAATGGTGGGGCAACGAAAAAGATGTATTAATTGTCATTGGATATGTCATTTTGGAGTAGGCATGTAGAAACAACCCTAAAAAAATTTCCTATTGTAGTTCAAACAAATAGTGGAAAACACCAAAAAAATTATTCCCTAAAACAAATTTGCAGAAAATCCAGGGTGAAAATTTTTGTAGCAGCAGCTCAAAGATGGAAACTATGCTCAAGGAAAACTATAGAAAACATACATAAGTATCCACAAGCTTAGATGTGTAAAATGAAAATCACTGACTTGAAATGTGTTGCAATCAAACTGATCTTGAGATCCTCCTTATTCTGGAACAAAAATTTAGGAATCGATAGCTCTTCACACCCTTTTTAGTGGGTGAACATAATTTAATCTCTACAACAAGATTGAGTGTAAATGGTTATGGTTGGGGAAACTCAATCCCATAACCATTTGGAAAATAGAGTCTTCACACAATGATTACTTGAACAACTCAAGAACACAAAAGATATGGTGGGTTTTTCTATATCGAAATAAATCAATAGATCATATTAAGGTATATTCAAATGATTATAAATGAGGGGTGGCAGGTGTGGAGGGGAGGGGTTGCTGTGGGGGCAGTGATATTAGACCCGGAAGGAAAACATGAAACAACATTTGAATGGGGTTATAATTTAGAAGTGGTGACAAATAACCAAGCAGAGGCACACACTCTATACCATGGATTGATTATCCTCCAAGGTTTGAATATCAAGAATGTCATGGTCCTTGGGGATTCATCATTGGTCATCGATCAAGTAATAAAAAAAACTATAGGATGCAAATCAACCCTATCCAAAATGGTTATGAGGGTTAAAGGGCTTAATTTCTCCCTTTGAAACAATAGAACTCTTCCAAATTTGCTCATTTTATAACTCACAAGTGAATGGAATGGAAAACATTGTATAATATTGGGATAAGTGTGTCCTAATTAAAAATGGGGGTGACCCCTTTTTATATTTAATTCCTTGATCATCCATGGTGGGAGTGTTAATGACGATGCGATGGTTATTTATGGTGTAGGTGGGATTTATCCGGGTCTCCATCATGGTCTATGGTTTTCTGTTATGGTCAGAATTGTGTTTGTTGTCTATAGGATTGGTTCACCTAGTTGTAGGGTTGACTTGATCATTGGTAAGAAAGGATTGCTATCAAGATGTGACCCTTGCCCCTGTTGTGGCAAATTGGGATTTTTGTTTGTTGTAAGTTTTGTTGGCCTTGTTCTCTCGGGGTTTTCATTCACAGTGGCATCAACAATAGCGTAGAGTTTTTTTTTGGCAATGGTTTGATTTGTTGGATATTGGGTTCCTTCTCCACATTTTAGAAAATACTCTAGAGGAGCATAGCCACCTTAGTAATTGTATGATTTGTGGCATAATGGAGATACACAAGGTGTTAAGAAAACTTGCTAGTTAGATGAATGGCCCGCATAGAGCATTTTTTCACACCAATATGCAATTGGAAGCTCAATTGGATAAACAAGTAGAGTTGGAAGTGAAACTGGAAGCTTTGTTTATATTGGCCAATCTAATGGATGAGAATGGATGAGACAGTTCAGTGGCTCGTTAAGGGTTCTAAACCTGTGAATCAATAGATGATGTTAATAACCTAAGATTGCACAAGTGCTCATGTGGGCTTGTTTGAAGTTTAACTGCTTGATGGTGGATGATGTAGGGTGAGAATGCTAGGTAAGTTGAACTTAACTACTTATTTGGGATATTATCCATAATTGAACCTTGTCTGGCTATTAAATATGTCATCCTTACTCTTTATCCATGAACCTCCATGAATTACCCCTGTTTAACATCCCAACCTGGAATCCAGACATGTGTAACTTTTATTATATAGCTTGCTGTAGATTTCCTTTTATGATCTCTATTTTTCTCAGTAAGGTTATTATTGAAGTGGTTTGTAGTTTGTACAGAGCTTGGTACAGCTTAAATCTCTAAGTGCCACCACTAAAGTCCATTGAATTCTCCTTAAAATGGTAACCCTATAAATGCCTGTTTCTACATGTTAATGCAATTTTGATTATCAGGCATGACCAGTTCAATATATAACAAGTCTTCAAGATGTGTGTTTCCTGAAATAGTTTGGTTGAAATATATTTTTTTAACTGAAGAAAACATATGTAACAAAACAATCAGTGAATTACAATCACTTTTCAAATGAAAAAAATTAATGATGTTGATGGACATTTGCGATTACAGGCCTATCCCATATTTGTAGCCACTAGTGCAGCTGTTACCATGTGTTTCTTCCAATTGAGTTGAAATTTGTTCACAAATCTAGAAGTGAGGTATGTATACTCTCTAGATTTTTGATTTTATGTTGTTTTTTCATGTATATTCATTTACATCTAATTGTGTTTTGCTTTTATTTATTAATAGACTACTCAAAGAAAACCGAGCAATAGGAATACTTGAAAACTTTGAGGAGCGAGAGAAATATGGAGAACATTCGCTCAAGAAATTTGTTCACAACAAATCCCCTGAGATCATACCTTCCATAAACAAGTACTTCATTGAATCTAAGTGAGTTGCTATATCATGCCTTCCATAAACAAGTACTTCATTGAGTCTAAGTGACTTCGTATTTTTTGGTGGTAAACATTTTTCCATAACAAATTACCATGTTTGACAAGAATTTTATGTTGAACAATCTGGCTGGTGAAAAATCTGCAAACAAAGTTTGCCATAACAACCAAGTCCATAAAAGGAAACATAGTTTCACAGTTTGGCAACCAATATATGTTGAAGATTTTCTAATAACAAATGCTTTTCTCTACATATTGCCTGATACTAACAATGTATTATGGCCCTAACAGATGCATCACATGCATCATCTACGCCTCCCTAGAAACCAGGTGAAAGTGGTATAACCACAATAACCCTAAAGCAATGTTTTTCATTATGGGATTGAATGATACGATCATATAATGATTGCAAAACATGGTTCTGAATAGTATAATCTCCTTCAGGACCGTATACAAAAAAAACCAATTCTCTATTATATGAAATGCTTTGCCTTTTCATTAAGTGAATAGTAAACTACATGAATATTGGTCTCTTCAAGCTTACTTGTTACTGACCATTGATTGACACTCCTTAACACCTAATGGATGTTGTTTTCTAAAGGATGAGAATGGACGTTAACTACAAGTATGTTAACTATTGTCTATATGGCATGTGAGATTGTGATGTTTACGAATTTCTTTATAGATGTATGCTCCCATCATATTTGACTTTCTTATACCATGGCCTTGGATATTTGAGGTATGGACTACTTTGAAATGGCAGTGTGATCATTTCTGTCTAATGAAATACATTCATTTCAAAGTTTATTTTGCTTGATAAACTTAAATTTTCCTCACCGTAAATAAAGTTGCAAAATTACCATAAAAACGTTGTTGAAACAAGGAATTTAGACCACTATTTTAAAAATATCTCCAAAGTCTATTTCAAAAGTATTTTTAAACTGTTTGATTTTAGTTTATTGTTATATTCTTTATAGTAGGAAGTGACTAGATATTCTAGATTCTCTTGATTTATTGTAATTTTTAAAGTCCAGGTTGCAAAGGAGAGTGCAGATGTAATTATATTTGATGACAACTTTTCCAGAATCGTAACTGTTGCCAACTGGGGCCGTTCAGTATTTATAAACATTCAAAAATTTGTACAATTTCAACAAACAGTTAATGTAGTTGCCCTAATTGTGAATTTTTCCTCAGCATGTTTCAGAGATAATTTGCATATTATTGTTCTAGTTTGCCAATGCAATTATATATTTTCAATATGTTTCCATGCATGCTTTATAGCTCATTTATTAAACAACCTGATGGGATATGAATGCTGCGGCGGTAATGTTCTCTTATTTATTAAACAACCTGATTAATAACATTTGTTTGGTATTTAACCCTCAAGTAGCACTCCCCTAACAATAGTGCAGCTGTTATGGGTGAATGTGATCATGGATACTCTTGGAGCATTGGCATTGGCAACAGAGCCTCCACATGATGCATTGATGAAAATAAAGCCTGTTGGAAGAGGTGCAAGCATCATAAGCAATGTTATGTGGAGGAATATTTTTGGCCAAGCTATGTACCAGCTCATTGTAATATGGATACTGCAATCCAAAGGAAACACTATTTGAACTAGATGGACCTGATGCAGACTTGGTTCTGAACACACTGATATTCAATTCGTTTGTCTTCTTCCAGGTACCCTCACTATCTCTCAAGTGTTTTTCAAGTGTTTTTTGTTTTTGATGGCTTAAAAGAGATGTCGGTTGATTCAACCCCATGTTTGCAAAAAAGGGCAGCAATAAATCTGTCCACATCAGAAGGAACTCATCGTTTCAAAAATTTCTATAGAGATGAAGAAAATTTTCCAATATAGTAAGGATTTTGAATCTCCTAAGCAGAACATGGGAAAAGGAAATAAATTATTTGATCTGTTGAAGAACCACCATTTCCAACCCTGTTATAATATTGAGAGATCTGATCTTGTAGAAGAAACAGTGGAAAGAATGTTGGGTTCACTTGGGTTCACCAAGAAGCATCCAAAGGTTGAATTCACCATGGCTTAATCTTATTATTAGTTTCATTCAATAATCATGTGAAGCTACAATGAATCACCTAACAAATTCCTACAATTCCAAACAATGGATTTCACAAAGAGGATCTCAAGGTCTATTTGACTGCTTCTTATGGAAAAACATACCCATGAGGTACAAAGAGAACTACATTTGAATCATTGATATATGTACCTAGTTTAAGCCTCCAATGATCAATCAATTGTCCGACATCCAAACTCAATAGTCCAAAGCTCCAAGCCCATCTACAACACAAGAGCACCTGGATGGTATCTTCTAAGGTAGATAGGGTTGCATGGAGAAAATGATTAGAATGCAAAGGAAGAAGAGTGTTGCACGTCAAGACATTGCATTGAAAACATGTAATCAAAGGTTCCAAGACATTGCATTAAAGAGGACATGAGAAGAAAGAAGGGAAGAAGTTCCAATTAACAATTGATCAATCGCCAGAGAGATAAAATCAGGTTGGCTGCCACCCTACTAGAATTAGTAGGTTACTGTAGGATATAGGTCCATAAAGGTGTATTCTTCCATCCCTTTAAGGATTTTACTATTATTATAGCTCTTAATGTGAATAAGTGGTGTTCCTTGTAAATGCTAACAACCAAGGTAGATATATTTATTAAGTTAAATGGTCTGGTATCAAAAAATTAAGTTGTGTATAAATCCCCAGTAATCACTTTGCAATGAGTCTACCATCCTGGAACAAAAACATACATAAGATACATCCATCTTTAGTAAGAAAAAAAATCATATCAGGTAACTTTACATCACCAATAATCCCCACAGGAACATTTCCCATCCTTTAAATGATGGAAACAGTTGACATCTCACAATGATTGCTCATTCAATGATCTTTGGAGATGAACGTGGTGGAAGAGTGGCAGTCAGAACCTGCTCAAAGGTTTTTGATAACTCAAATAGGTTTCAGAGGCAGCGTGTTGAGAAGCCCAAATGCAATAGCCATCTTTTCACTATGGTCGTAAAGAATTTATTCCTTCTGCTGATCATCAACATCATTAAACAAAATATTATGTCTGGCACATAACCTGCGAGCTTCATTTGGGTAGGCAATCTGTCCAATCTCTCCATATCTTCATAAATTTTCTACTGGCAGATGAACGTCAATTCAAAATATGGCATCAAGGGTGGTTAAGTGCTGAACAATTTAGGTCTGGAGGAAATTTATGTTGACATCTGGTCTAGTTTATCACTGAGCCAAAGCAGGGTCATATTAGATTGCATGAAGAGTCTGATAAACAATTATAGATTAAGCCCAATGACAGTCAATACTCTCTTAAGCTGGGTTATTAGGTAATAGGTGATGATGGCCATAGAGGATCAAGCTACGGTTTAATGGTATTCACTGATCTGGAATATTTGAGCCCCTAAAAAACCTAAGGTATTCATGTGGCTCAATCTTCTGCAAAAGGTTCCAACACGGGATTATTTGCAAGAAAAACAAAAATATCGTGCAAGTCTATACTATTTGTGCAAAATGGAGAGCAAAGATGTTACTCATCTATTTACTTCTTGTTGATATTCTGTTCAATGTTATAATGATGTTTGCAACTAGATTGACACAATAATGCCCCAATCTAAGGCATTTCAAGCTGTTCACTATATCTCAATTTGGAGCATTTGGCCTATGCACAACTTTAGTCAATTTGATGGAAGAATTCCTCCCCCTTTTCAGGTATCATCTCATATTATTGTTATTTCCCAGTTCTATTATTCACAAGGAAATCCATCTAAGCCACAGATAATTGGGAAGTTGACTATGGATAAGACATTTACTTGGGCCTTTTTCGATGGAGCATGCCAAAGGGATGATAATATGTCATATTGGAGGCATCCCCTTCCTGCAGAAACAACACTATTTTCATTTAATTGCTAATACAGGTCAGGGTACTAAAAACTGAGCTGAGCTTCTTGCACCCCGAGCTCTGTTTAGACTAGCCCATCATCTGAAAACTATAGATCTTCAGGTATTCAGGGATTTTTTAGTCATCAAGTGGATGACCAATGATCAAAACATCAATGATATCTCTCACTTGACACTTTCAGAACATGTCAAACCTATATCTCTGCAGTTCACAAAAATATCTTACCTACAAATATGTAGCGAAATTGACCACAACTGCAGACAAACTCTCTAGTGAGGGGTTGGATCGGGAGCCTGGAATACTTCACATTCAAGAAGTTATGGAGGGTACCTCTACAATCAGCACTTTGGACATGTAATAACATATCACATCTCATTTATTTCTAAATCAATGATGATGGTTTTCTGTAGTGAACAACCAGATATTGAAGGTTTTTTTAATCTTGGAAGACCATATATTCACTACTACTATGTTTAAGGAACAAACCAGACATTTTAGTACCACTGTGTACTTATTTTTTGCTGGATGCTCTAAGACTTGTGAATAAGTGTTGAGGATAATCAGATTATCACCTTACATGTAATTTTGTTATTTTCCTTTTGTCCTGGGCATATTTCGTAACCTGGACATTATGTTACAGTGCAATATGCACCTAAAGAATGTAATTTTCTTTCTACTTTAAAGAAAAATGTAGTTATTTTTCTTTGGAAGAATATATGTATGTATGTATGTATGTATATATGCTAGAACAAACAAAAATCTGAAAACAAAAAAAATCCATATACATGATATAATACAGGTAAACAACTGCAGACAAACTCTCTAAGGAGTGCACTTTGGACATGCAATTTTATCACATCTTATTTCCTGTTAAATTGATGATGGTTTTTTTGTATTGAACAGCCAAATACTGAAAGTTTTTTAACTTGAAAAATGTGTATCACTACTGCTGTGTTTTAGACTATAACAATCATGATATCAGCAGAAACTAAGGTCTTATACAAAGTTACAAGTAAATAATTTTGGTGGGCAGAGTTCTATGCATTCTCTAGAAAGGGGCGGCTTGAAATATACCTTGAGATTGTTTAATACCTCCATTCTTAGCTGTTTTCCACAGTCTGAATATAGAATTCTGCGTTGCTTGCCCCTTTACTAGCCTCGTAGTTTAGCAACAAATGAAAAGAAGAGTTGTTAGTACAAGTCTTTTCCGAATCATATAAGAGAGTGACTTTTCTAAATTCTTGTTTGGTTTAGGAACCCTTCTGTAACAAAAAGGTATATTTAGAAATCTTGTCTGCCATTGAGTTGAAATCTTGGTAAATGTGTCAAAAAATGATTATTATTATGGTTTCAAAACATTTTTTTACCTCTTGAACTTGGTTCATGCAGGCCCATATTCTTGATGTTGGACAAATGATTAGCCCAATCTATGATAAACTTTGAATCTCCATAATTTTGAAATTGTTTAATTCCTCCATTCTCAGGTGTTTTCCACAGTCTGAATGTAGACTTCTACCCTGCTTGCCCCTTTACTAGCCTCATAGTGTAGCAACAAATGAAAAGAAGAGTCGAAAAAAACAAAGCACTAGCTCCACAAATACCTGATACTCCTTTTCATGCTCTCTTCAAAAGACCTAGGCTTTTCTTTATCAATATAATGCATTAGTGAACAGCTAGAAGGTTTTTCTTATAGAATCCTTTTTTAGTCCATTACCTCTCTAATCCTGTGTGCTACCTAGGCAAATGTGAAGACATGTTCCAAGAAGATCATCAAATTTCTTGACATCCATATATCATATATAAGAAAAACATGGGAGCCTAGAAATTTGCTATAGTTTTGTCACCAATCCAGTCCTAGACAATTTACGAAGCTATGCCTATATATATCATCTTGATCTGTCCCCTGTAACTTGTGACACGTCAAGTCATACAGATCTAGAGAAGGTGCACAAGATTAACAAGTGATCCACAGACTTAGCATTGCATTTGCATATGATACATCACCCTTGTCTGAAACAATCTCTCATTTTCCCACTGGTAGTACTTTATTATCCAGTACCAACTACATTAGTGTTTTTGTTTCTAAAGGGATGAATAGCTTCCAAAAAACTGTCCTACAGGATGCTCTCTCTTGCATGAGTTCCTCCACTTTGGTAGCATAAACTATTTAGACCCACGGAGTGCATTTCCTTGTTCCCTTGATCCTTGAACACTTTAAATTCTTGGATCCTTGATGATTGGGGAAGTCAATGTAATCGTCTCATTCCTCTGGCTCACCTTGTAAACTTAAGACTGTCTACTGTCAGCCATCCTCAAGACTAGGCATTTCTTGCCAATTGCGAGTCCACCTCTCTATGATAGTATAGACCACTGAGCATGTAAACTATCTAGCAGAGCCTCTAAAATTTGAAATTTCCTTCAATCCTGATCCACGGGTCCTTTCCAATTCTGTCTTTTCCTCAGTTCCCTCATTTATTTACTCACCAAGGGGAAAACTTTACCAAAGGCTTTCCTTATAATGGAAGCATCCTGTGAGTGTTCTTTTTTAAGCCAATATTCCATGGATGCATCTCTTAAGTGTTTGGATTTCATAACTTGACCTCAGTGCCCATCATTATAAAGCAATCTCTAAAGGCTTTTAGTTGCAAATTTTGAGCTGAAGTGTTTTATGTGTTTTAAATCCCATTCCCAGCTTACTTGGAATTGGCTACCCTGTTCCATTTATAACTAGTGGAATTTCTTGGCCCTCCCTCCTATGTGAAGGATGTTGAAACACTTCTTTCTAATTTGGTTAAGATTCCTTTTGGTCGTTGTGCTATATACATCCAATACTCCTGTATGCTCTCTAGAATAGATTAATGAAGGTTAATATACAAACCACAAGACAGTTACGGCCAAAATTTAAATGTCAATCATATGGTTTCAAGATGAAACCCAGGTATTTGAATTCTTGAAATAATTAATGGGAAATATGATTTTGGTACGGTCTTTAAATTACTCTGCCAATCCACTTTACATTTCTGAAGACTTATTCATATTTATTACCATTCCTATAGTCTTGCAATAGAGGTTCAGAAGCCCCTTAAGCTTTTCCAGCTCCCTAACATAATTATTGACTAAAAATCAATGTGTCATCTACCAAAAGTAAATGGGTGATATGAACGAGTTTGTTGCTTTAATCCCCTATAATTCTGTTCTAGAATTTAATTAATTTAGAAAGTTTTCTTTATTGGGCTAAATTGTTTTAAAAAATATTTCACATTTAGCTTTTATGATTTTTTATTTTCTATGTCCTATTTTTCTAGCAACAAAACTCAGAAGTTCTATGATGTTACAAATCCTTCACAGCAACACTGGGGACTTTGTTTACCTCCACCAGTGGCAGAGGTTTCCTTGCTTGGATCAGCTTCTTCAAGTAAATTGAGCAAATCACTGGCTCCTGTAAGTGACTTTAGGATTTTAGTATATTGTACTTCCGTCCAATTATCTTTAGCATTTGTTATTGATATCTGTGCAGACATCTTTTTCTATGCTTCCATATTAAATTATTTAATAGATTCTGATTCAGTCCTAAATAATCATTAGTATAGAAGCTAATGTGTATTTTCTTTAGACAGCTTATGTTTTACTTCATTTATTGTCTTATAGATTCTTTATACATGGCTTCATTTTCATTTCTTTAGACTTCCCTTGCCAGTGGAGCTACTGGAAGATCAGTTGTATTGCTAGCTAGTGTATCTTGGTATGAAATATGTTTCTTGTCATGGAATATTTGTTTAGTTTTCCAGCATCCCCCTGGATTGGTGCAGAGTAACATTACACATTAAGTTTAGTGAACATAAGCTTCCATATGATTTAGGAGTTTGTGGTGGAATATTACATATCTTACTGAATATTGAGACATTAATGGTTGTTGCAGAGGCTCCCATGCTGAACAGGAAAAATCATTTAGTATGAGGATCCCAGCTATTCAAGGCTCCTCTAATCCTAAAATAAGTTCATCTCATTCACTTTCAGTGTCTCCAACATTAAATATCCCTGTCTTGGTGGTGGAAGCTACCACATCAGGGTTGAGTTCTAATCATGGCAAGCTATTGGTCAATAAGGGTGGGTAGTCATCAACGTTTATATCTAAAAAACATATTGATGCCAAACCTAATGCAATGAGTGGAACAGATATAAAATTAAATTCATGTGTAAATACCCTTGGGGAATCTTTCCATGGAAAGAATGCCAGTTTAGTTGATCCTAATATGAAATGTAGGAATCACGAAGGTTTTAAAAGTCTATTGAATAATTCATCCTCTAACACACACAAAGGTTCATTTGAGCTGGGAAGTGGGCACATTGAAACAACAAGAAGTGAAAGAACAGATGCAACTTCAGTGTCATCTGGTATTGTATGTGTTGGACTTTCTAAAGATAGCTTTCCAATCTTTGTCCCTCAAAGCAAATCTGTTGTTCAAAGCAACAGTTAAGTGAATGTTGTTGCTCTAAATAAAAGCAGTAGAATGCTTTCAGGAAACCATGTTTAGAATTGTCTACAAAGGTCTCCATTTGATGATAGGTATCAAAACAATTATGAATAACACTTTGCAAAACCATATGGTGAAGGTTTCTCTAAAGCTATTTATTTAGAAGTAGAGGTGCCTCCCTTTATGGAAAAAATCCAATTTTCAGTTGATGATTATAGTTCTAAATATTGTTCTCTTCATCAAAATTATGTAAATACTTGCACCCTCAATGGTGACGGTGACAGATTTGGAGTTACTGATAAAAAAACAGAGGAAATATTAGTTTCAACTATTGAAAAGACTAGTGCAGGTTCTATCCAAAATTGTGAAAATGAGCCTATGTTAGAGGAAAGATCAGTTTCAGAAGCTGGAAATACTAGTACAAGCTCTATCCAAAATTTTGAAAATGAGTCTATGTTAGATGCAACTGATAGAAGTACAAGTATTGGTTTTCAAATTCCTGAGAAAGTATAAATTGCTAGAAATTCTAATGCCAGCTCTGGAAAGCTAGAATGCTTGGAGAATACGGTGTGTAATATCCTTCCAGAAGTTTATATGAATGGCTCAGATGTTGGAGAAAATAGTATAATTTCAAACATATTCTCTTTGAATTTTGATTCAGATGATAGTGTATTAAATAGTCCTCACAATTTAGCAAATTTTCTCCTTGTTGAGACTGATAAATGCAATGGGATTTCAAAGGAAATATCAAGTTCATGGAAGTCTTAAAATAGAAAGTAGTCAAGATTTTTATTTGCAAGGCTAGAAGGTTCTATAGAAAGATCAAGCCATTATTCCACTCTGAATTTGGCATCGTCTAGGCAATTGCAGAGGGAGTGGGAAAATGGACAAGATGTTTTGAAAAGCACATATGGACATGAACTATTGAATATTAATGGACTATTTAATAATGCTTCTGGCCCAAAGGTGCAAGGATTTCAGATTACTTCAGAGGGAAGCACATTTTTGGTTCCTTCAGAGGCCAAGGGTGAGTTTTGTCTTCTTTTGTTGTTGGATATTAATAATTTTCTTTTAATAATTGTGTTTTACCTCTTGCTAATGTGGCATTTACAGCTTTTGTTTCCTTTTATCCAGCCATTTTAAGCCTTTGTATTTTTCCAAGTTTGTTATCTATGGATATAGACTTCTTTTTATGGATATAAATACAAGAGATAACCATTTTCAGATGAGCCTATCTTTTAAGATCTAACACTGCACAGGGGATGTCCCTAAGTTGCACCAGGACATTACCAATGTCATGTAGGATTGCCAGATATCCCTTGGCCATCTTGAGGACTTCTTAGCATCACTTTCCAAAATCGATGCCTAAGAGAAAAGAAATATAAGGCCTTAGCGCTACACTCACTCACCAACACATTACCCCCTACTAAGAGACTATTTAATCTCCAATTCAGCCAAGATTTAGATGTTTTTCTTTAAATTAGCTAGGTCAAACCCTCTCTTACTCTTATCATCTGCTCCGCCCTGCCTCTATCCTCCCACAGAAACATACCCTATGTTATAATGCTATACTAATGGTAGGTTTTGAACAATTCTTCATGAACCTTGAACTTTGTACTTGTAAATATAACTCCACACCAAAATACAAGACCCATGTCTTAGTGAGGCTCTTATATTCCATTGAAGAAGCAACACATCCCATGTGGGGAGTTAGAGTGGAAGGTGTAAACATGCCATAGGTCCTAAAGGGAATTGGAACTTAAAACTAATTCATAATCAGATAATCAGGGCAGGGCACTTTCACATTCCACTCAAGCAGGATGGAGACATGCTTTATTACCATTACGAAGAAATAGTTTCTTATAGGAAGTTCAAATGGGGAATATGAACCTCATCATGATTTTCTCTATCCTTTGCTTCATCATAAATTTATTTCATGGTCAAGTAAATTCCTTCATTTTTAAATTCATAAATCTTGATAAGAATATGCCTTTATGCAACTGTGCATTATAAGAACACTGTAGAATACCAGTCTCTCCAACCTTTTTGATAGGTTTAGTCAATCTCAAAAGCTTACTAGACACTTAATTTTTGTGTAGTCTGATTTTATGTGACCATACATTCTAAGGAAAGTTCAGTTCTTATCAATGGTTATTTCTCTCTGTGAACTATTGTCCAATCATCATGGAAGCTGTTTTAGATCCTATACATCTCAACACAGAGCTGATATATATTTTGTTATGCCTAATTGTTTGCAATTTTTTCAAGTTTAGTTTATGCTTAACCAGTTGTCCTACCTTTCAAATAACTGGTATCATCACCTAGAAGCCAAATATACAACCCTTTAAAGGTTTCTCTAAAGAGGCAATGTTGTAGGAGCAGGGTATTTCTCCTTATATTTGCAACATGACTCTTTAATTATTGAATCCACTATTAGGTGCCCTTATAGCCAAGGAATAATGATTCACAAAGCATAACTCCTCCATACAAAATCATACCTTTGAAACAGTAAATGATTCAATTCTAAATACTTGCAATACTTGCAATTCTTTGAATTATAGGTCTAGAGATCATTTTTGCAAGACATTATGGTGCATAGGGAGTCAAGTCTCTAATTTTGCAAATGATAATCGTCGAGTCTCCATTAGCCATAAGTTATTGAATCTTCCTAGCTCTTAGAATGTTTATCACTTGATTTAAAGCTAAAATAGGCTTCACAATAAGAGAAGAAACCATTTGCAGTTTGATCACAACCATAGACCTGCTTATTATGGAACCTTCTCAAAGAAAAGGTGAATATACTTTGCATAATTTTAAGTTTATTAATTATCAAAGCAACAGGTTGTGTTTTAATTTTGATATCCCATGATGAAGAACATATGAAACACCTTGAAGCTCATGGATTCTTAATATTGCAGTAGGCAAGAGGGAAATTTTTGTTTCCGACTCTTTGTTTTTGATGCAGTGATGGCATTGGGCTTCGAAATCCTTTCAGGAAGGACTCTTCTTTGGACTATGAGAATGATAGTGATGAAGAATGGGAAGAGGTACTCATCACTAAATCTCTTTGGTAAGAGTATTTGTAGTATTTTTATTATCTTTAGTTATAGGGAAAATTGTACATAGCTCTCAGGAATTAGTTTGTCATAAATACTAGTTACTGGTAAGTTGTAATAGTAATAATTATGTAGTTTGTAGATTGATATCTATCATAAATTTGTTTGAATATCATCATTTTCAAGCAATAACAACTTCTTAAATGGTGCTAACTCAATGGTAGAGTGCCTTCCTAATTATAGGCAGGAGGTTGGTGGTTCGATTCCTCAGTGCCCTATCATAAATTTGTGACTACAAAAACAACTAAATTCGCATATATACGACTATTAGTAGCTAATTTCCCGTATCTTAGTTGTATTTAGCTTAGTCATTAATATGTTAACATCTAGTAGTTTATTTAGTCATATATTTAGTCATTAATGTTTGCAATTAGTGACTAAATCACTGACTAAATCCATGGCTAAATCAATGACTAAATCAATGACTAAATCATTAACTATCAATGACTAAATCATTGACTATCAATGACTAAAGCAATGTCTATCAATGCCTAAATCATTGTCTATCAATGACTAAATCAATGACTACTAAGTCAAGCTATTAATGAATAGTGAAATACGAATAGCTATAAGATAGTAGAAATTTGCTACTATTAGACACCAACTCAAAAATAGTCATTTATAGCCTGATTTTAGTCATTTTTTTAGTCATTAACTTCTCATTTTCTACTAGTGTTCTTCTTTCTCCATGCTAAGAGAAATACTGGATTGTTTCCTACTAAACCATGAAATCATAGCATACCCTAGACAAAAGCATCCACCTGAAGTGCTTTTCCTGTCTGAGACACTTCCAGCCCAATCTACATATGTATAGCCATACAATATCTAGTATATACCAAATTCTATAGTCCCTTTCAGATATCTCATCACATGTTTTGCAGCTATTAGGTGAACACGTCTAGGTTGAACTAGATAAGGTGGTCACAATAAAATAAATGCATGGTCTGGTATTTTTTAGATACATCAATGACCCAATAATATGTCTATATGGAGTCACATCCACTAACTTTGACAAGTCATCATCTAACAACTTCAGGTTGGAATCCATGGGTGTGGTCGTGGCTTTACATTCCAACATATCAAATCTTTTCAAAATTTCCACTTCATAAAAAATAGATCATCCACATACAATAATAGTATTCTAGGTTCATCTTCTATAACCTTGAATTAAAGGTTAGGTTCATCTTTACTCTCAAGGTAAATCCCAATCTCGTCAGAAAACTATCTATCCTTCCATACTAGGATCTGGGAGCTTTCTTTAGGCCATATAGGGCCTTCTTCAACTTGAATATGTGAGTTCGTCTGTCTTCAACTTCAAATCCTTGTGACTATTCGATGTAAAAATATTCCTCAATCATACCATTAATGAAGGCTTGTCTTTACATCAATCTAGTGTATATCCCACTTCATCATGGAAGAAATTACCATGATAGTTCTGAAGGAAGTGTACCTTACTTCCTGGAGAAAGTGTCTCTTTAGAATTAATTCCTTCTTTCTGAGAGAAACCTCTAGCCACATGTATTTCCTTAATTCTATCAGCAACATATTTTATCTTGCAAATCCATTTGGAAGATACCACATTCTTGCTTTGTGGTTTGAGTACTATATCCCTAACATCATTCTAGTATTCTTTCATCATAGCATCTTCCATGAGTTCGTCTTGTCAGGTCATCAACATATCCTAGTATTCTACATTCAACCTTGAATGTTGGAACCCACTTCACTCTTGGTAAAGTCTTGATCTATCAGAAAGTTTTCCATTATGTTGTACCATGTCAACCTCAGAGATCTTCTGTAGTCACTCCCCCTGAAGCAGAGTATCATCTTCCCTCTTCATTCTGTACATGTGGTTCTTTACTTGATATATACTTCTAGTGGGTTTGGTCAATAGAGTATGTTATTTCATATTCTATTCTTTCTAAGGAAAACCACGAAACTTGCTTTGTACACTTGTTCTTGTAGATCCATATGGAAGATACTACGAACTTCCCTTCAGGTCTTGAAACCATATCGTAGACATCATTCCCCATGATCGACTGTTACTCTTTGACCATAACTTCTTTCATAGCTGGAAAGCTTAGCATCAATGATGTCACCCAACTATGTTACACAACTAGAGTGTGTCCGAGGCCTCTTACTTTGGTTTGGAAGTCTCGCCATTCTTTTCTTCGTCTTGAGTTATCTCTTGTACCCATGGTGTTCTTCATTCTTCGCGGTGGATCTACCACTCTCTGAATCTCTTTCTTACGTCATAGTGTCTCTGACCCTGGGAGCTTCATATTCATGTTTATTGGAGTGAATCTTGAATTGTCATCACTTGTTCTTCAGAACAAGTCTCATCCTTCTTTTCTTGTAGGTGGTTGTACAAGACCTTTCCTATAAGTCAAACGCACTAGTTGCATGGTTAGAACCATTTCATAGAACATATGCATAACGATGCATCATTCAACTGTTTAGGCAATACAACATTCATCCATATCTCACAGAAACTTTCTAGATGGCATCATTGAGATTGTGCACTAATCCAATATGTTAGCAAGGATTTTTCATTCTAGATAAGTAGAAATGGAGAGGTGTATAGCACCATGAGCTAGTTACCCATCGCGTGCATACTGGCATTAATGAAAACATTCTATAATGCATAACACATCAACTAAATATAAAACAATATCATGAAATGAAAATTGAATACTTATCTTTTATTTGTTTTGTGGGTAGACTCCTTCTTGATCCTTATGCGTCATCATCTTCTTCATTCATGACATCATCATTTCTTATCCAAATGCTAAGATGGATAAGAGGTTCTTCGAGAATTGAGTTCTTCATATTCCTCATTGCTTGAGGGATCTTCTTTGAATCGTGAGCACTTGATATTTAGTTTTTCCCATCTTCTCTTTCCTTATTATGAGTCAAGTTTCTTCTTGTGTAAGGATTTAGCCTCATTTCCCTTTGGAACTGGAACCTCTCCACTTATGTAGGTGTCCAATTCATTTGTATTAAGAACCAATAACATCCTAATCTTCCATGCTTGCAATATTTTATCTTCACCAAGATTTTCATCAAGCTGAGGTGCTAGGTCATTTTGAAATAAGAACCTCAAATGTAAATGACAAAAGATTAGATCTTACTGATTTGAGATGTTCGTCCTGGTTTTGGATCTGGCTGATCTAGGGTTTGTCATAGAAACCCTAATTTTCAAAACTTGGAACCTTTCATATCCGATTGGATATAAATATGTTCCCCCTAAAGTCGATTTGAGCAGCATATTCATTTTCCCAAAATTGTTATCCGAAAAATATCGGATGCCCTAGTTTTCTTGAGTTTCTTCTGTAGAATTCCTGACATTGTTTCTATGTTATCTACGAAATTAATACTCCTCTATGTATGAAATTCCATACTGTGGTATCCTCTCATGTCCTCTTTCCAACACCATAGGTTAGATTAGAATTGGTTTTACCAATTGGAACTTATGCGCATTTTCCCAAGGTGGCTAATTTCAAGACTGTTCAGAAGAGTGAACTTGTACAGACTACCACGTGTCACTGTTTCATCTTCGAGGTATAAAATTATTACCACATAAATGAAATTCCATGCCATTTATGGAAAATCTTGATAAATTTCATTTGGACCTTCGTATCTCGAGATATAACAATTCTCCCCAGGTGTCCTATTTAAGGATGAATCCTAGGAGAGGCTGGAACCCTAACTTGGAGGAATCATATCTCCTAGCATATAGCAAATATGAGTTTGAAACTTGAACAAAGTGTGTATCAAGAACTTATATTCTACTTATAAAAGTTTTGATGCCTTATCCTTCTCCAATCTCAAGATATAGCGAATCTACCAAAACTATCTGTTTCTGTATTTTAGGGTTTTTAAGGCCTGGGGTCAAACTAGGGTTTGACTTTCCTGAAGTTTCACCCAACCAAAAATATTGAACTAGGTCTCTAAAATTCTATTTTTATGAGGATATTAATCCTATTTTGGGATCACTCAAAAATTCATCTTCTGTAAAAATCCCTAATTTCCTGCAACAAAACCTAAAAATGCTCGGAATCAAATTCTGCTTCGACAGAAAGATGCGCCCTTCAATGGAGAGTCATCCTAGCCTTATTTTGCTGATGTATTATGGAGAGAGACCCAAAAATTAAGAATCCCTAGCTTCTGCAGCTGCATAGTGTCTTGTTTCAGGGTGGCTCTGATACCATATTGAATTTTAATGGTTATATCAGATCTTAAAACATTTAGCATGATAACAGCATAACCATAAGCCAAAAGGTCACTGAAAGATAGACAACCACAAGCACACAAAAAGAACACAAATATTTATCCTGGGAAAAACCCAGCAAAATCTTCCTCAATATAGATGCCCCTAAAAGATAAAAGGTAAAACCCAAAAGACTGATCCTTCTTCTTCTCCAGCCACAACTCTTTCTCTCTCTCTAATGCACTACACAAGTGAGTGTGTGTGTCTCAAATTAGGAGCACCATGCCTCTATTTTTATTCTTCCATTCACTTAATATTAGAATTAGTTATGTAGGCTTAATTAATCCTAATTCAGTTATGTAGGCTCGAGTAACCACAACTCGGGTACTAATGACCCAACTTACAATGGAGGGGACTTCCTCATGAATTTAGGTAATTCTCCCGATACGAACATCGGGGACCACAAAATATATTTAGAATATTCTTCGAAGTTACAATAATTCAACAATATTCATATGGGAAATAACAGTAAAGTTCAAGCAAAAGGGAAGGGCTCTATCAAGCTTGAACATGGAAATTTCAAATATGTGCTTTATGTTCCCTCCCTAGCTGCAAACATGTTATCTGTGTACTAGATGACTCATATTGGCTCTCCAAAGTGAGTCATATTTGGTCCTGACTCATTGGAGATAACATATATCTCTACTGGGAACATCATAGTGAAGGGTGCTACAAATCATGCCTCCAAGGCATATGAGTTCTCACACTTCATGCCATTTTCAGAACCAGTGCACTCTCAACAGCCACATGCAAGGGAAGGTAAAAAAAAGTCATCTACTTCTTTTGCAGTTTCCACTAATATTACAGATCCAACTATATAAGTTTATGAGATTGAGATTTAGGGTGATTCAGATCCATATCCAGTCCCCACTTACAAACTAGAAGCTAAGAAGATGAATGGAAATCCATCTGACATTCAGAAGACCAAGAACCTTGCACTATGTCATGCAAACTTATAACCTCCTTTAGAGAGATGCAATATACTCCCTATAAGATTCTACATGGAAATGGATCAGTCTCACTACATTCAAAATAATAGAGTGGATCATACACCTCTTCATCCAGCAAGAGGAAAAGGTTACATTCCTCCTTCCTTCCGTCATCATTTTCGGTGAAGATGGAGAATTCTACATGCCAGGCCCCAGGATACCTATGCATAGAACATCATGCATGATGCTCCACTACATCACAGAGATTACAGCAACAAATTTTCAAGTTTTTCAAACTTGAATCCTGATTCTATCTGCTTAGTTAGAGGGGGGGATTTTTTCCCATGTGGTTTTTTCTCCAGCTCCTTGTGTTGAGTAGTTACTTTACTTTACTTGCTATAATGGGTGACATATGGTCTTAGTTACTAAGGCCCACAAATTGTCCAAGTTATCATTCAAAGGGGGTGTTAGAATTATAATCCTCCCTTGTCCAATTTGGTCATTATGTCTAAATCAGGAGTCATGTCTAAATCGTGAGTCCTTTCAGTCTATTTTTAGTCACTAGCACCATTGGGTCCACTTGGCCTAATTGGGGCACATGCACCATTTACTAAAGTGTGGGGAACACTAATTGAGTCCAACTTCCATTAATTGCACTTGCATGCATCAGTTTAGGAGCCTCCTAGATCGATCACTACAAATTAGGAGCCACTGGGAGTGCCGATACCAACCTCCATGAGTTGAGTTTAGTTGGTGACTAGTCAAGATCAGTTAGGATTTAGTTATAGTCAGTTCTAGTTCCCTACACTCAGTTCTATTCAGTTAGCACTAGGATTTCATTAGCTACATGCAGGTGAGGTGCATTTACTCACCTACCTTAGTCAGTTCGACTAGTCAACACTAAATTAGACACTTGAGTTTGGATTTTGAACTCCAATGAACTCCGATAATTATTTAGACAAGGTCAGTTAACCATTCAAACAAGTAGAGTCCAACCAATTCGAATTTCCTCACATGGATTGGAATTGCATGTGGCTATTTAGACATTGTACTTCATTGTAATTAATAATCTAATTACTTTTGATTAATGAAAGCTTTCACAGTTGCAATCCAATTTTTCATTGTTTCATTCTTCAATTTCTGAGTAAAATTGTGTGATATTTCTTATGAGTTGTGTGTTGGTCCATAGATATTTGTGCTGAATTTTACAAGAAATTGATCCTTATGATACCCCTCTGTGCAACATCAAGTACGCCAAACTTCCTCTCAGTTTTCTTTTCCCTTCTTGATATCTTGCAACTGGAGTGTCAAACTCGTGAGTTGTTTTTTAATCTGGTTCATACCAACTGCATTCTCGCCAATAGGTGAAGCTTCTAACTTCATCACAATATCCAGAGCCTCGCTTTGTGTCACTATCTTTTTCTACATCAACGATAGTCTGATATGAGGTACTAACGCCACAATGAACCATTATTTATGTTGAACATCACTCATATCAAATATGACTCTTGCCATCAGTGTCTTGAATCACTTATCGAAATCCCAGAGAGTTTCATTTGAATATTGCTTAATCTCCTTCATTTCTGTGATATATTATGCCTCTAATTTTGCTTTTCTGAATTCTTCAATCAATTCTTTTCTAATTTCTGCCAGATTCTTCACTAGAGTTCATGTAGGAACATGTACAAACTTCATGAACCAATCTAGTGCGTGACCTTGAAGGGTCGTTGCCAATTGTCCCTTCTTGAAATCATCATCCACAATTTGTTTTACAATCCATGCTACTTCACATAGGAACCCGTATTGCTTGGGATCCTTAGTCCCATTCCCATGAAACATGGTAACTTTGCATCATCGCCCTCCATCCCAGGCCTTCTTCCTACAATTTTTTATCTGCTACTATTAGAGTGTTGTCGACACATCGGAGAAGTCTGTGTCAAACTTGTGTTTCTTCCTAAGTGTGGCACGATGCATGGAGGTGTGGGTACATTGTTTCTCTGGGTTTGTCTTTCCTCGGGCTCAGGAATAGCCTGGTCATCTCCTTCGTTGTTTTAGGGTCACTTCGTCCTATGTGGTATTCCTTCGTTGTCTTGCGTCTTGGTCGTAGCAGGACTCTCCCCTGTCCTCTGCCTCTTCTCTTGTCGAAACCTTACTCCTCCTCTTGTAAGACTACTTCCTTCCTCATCTTCCCTCACAGTCCCATTGTAAGTTCCATCCATATACCCCATATCACTCCATCCAACCCTCATCTCTATGATACCCGTATCCGCCGCACACTAGAGCTCTTACTCAACAGAGTTCATCTTCAATATGCCTTTTTTGTAGATGAGCATCTTAATAGACAATTGCAAAGACAACATAAACCTACCTCTTGGTTCATTGAATAACTCCCTTTCTGCGTCGCTGTAATATTTAACTGTGTCGACCGTGAACCTAGTGATGTAGCCTTCCAATATGTTGTCAAGACATACTTCAACAACCCTTGATGCTTTTTTTTCTACCTCCTGCAACTGTTGGATCAGTTATGGAGTCCATCCAGTTGGTTCACCTCCTTGGAAATTTGTCTTCCGATAGGTTAGTCACGCAAACCGCTCATACAAGATGATAGAAAACTCAGAGAAAAAGTACTCATGTAGATCAGAATACAGGTGCCTCTCCAGGAACTTCTGTGTGGTTACTCCAGGGTTCTGATTTTCATTCTCAGCAAATTCCTATACCTTCTAGTCAAACTAGTATTGAATTTTTGGTCTCGTAAGGTTCCACAACATGTCCTCCTTCCCCTTCTCTCTAAGGTCCCAGGATCGAAACCGTTTGTTGAGACAAACCCGTCAATAGAGGTTTTCTCTCTGTCGACACGCAAAACTCAACGATCTCCTTGAGCACTGGCTCAGACATGTTTTATCTCGTCCAGCAACACTTTCAAAGTAGATGAATTATCATCTGAGATGTTCAAGGGAGAACTATCGAAATGAAATTTCCACAGTATGAAGGAGGACTACGAATCTACTGTCAAGTCAGCGCAATATTACTTAACTGTTTCCGATTATACATTCATCAATTCATATCATCATTCAGTGGGTCAAATCAACATACTTATATCCATAGAAGATACATTGAAGCATAAAAATATCTACTAAGACAACATCATTCATAATAGAGAAGCATCACATCATTCACAGATACACATCACACTTGCATTCACATCGCAAAAAATAGGAAAACAAAAAGATAGAAAAACACACAACATTTCTGTCTAATCTTCGTCATGTCATATTAACCTTCGCAACAAAAATTAAATTATCCAAAACAGTTCTTTAGTACAAAAATCAAAGGATCTCAGTTCATACGAGGATCATAAACGCACTAAATATCTCACAAAAGATGATCTCTCCAAAAATCCTCCAAAATATCCCCCCCCATACTCACATTCCTAGGTCTACTTTTACTCTTGCGCCTTCACATTCGTGGTCCACTTAAGTCAACTTCCTAACTACTTGAACCAAAATCTACAAAATGATGACCACAATCCACATAATGCAGTCCAACTCTACAAAATATGACCAAAATACATAAAATATAGTTTAAGCCTCCTTGCATGCCATTTTCCAGCGTGCGCAACATCTTTGACTTTGTGCAGCATCTGCGATGCTCCACAACTAACTTACCCCAAAACTGTCTGCCAACAAAAATCCATGAAGAGTTTGAAGCTCAAAATCCTGTGTTTTGTGAATGTGTTAAGAGCTGAGGCTCTGTAAAAGGTGAAAACATCCTTGTAAATTTCTAAGTTTGTATTTACCGCTGCACTTCTTTGTTATGCAGCCACAAGAGATATAAATCCATAATTTACGGTTTAATGCACATCTTCTCCAAATTTAACTGAGTGAATGTTTTTTACATTTACGGTTTTGTGAAAGACACAAAGAATCCATATTTATTCCATCGTGTAAAAGCTCTAGTTTTTATCCTCAGAGTGTTCAACACAAATCTTATTTAATATTGGGTTATATAATATTGTGAGTGAGTTGCAATATAGTTGTGTCATAGTTTATCCCAGTTTATCCCAAGTAACCGCCGATGAAAAATGTTTTTCATATTCCTAAGCCTTCATAGTAGGAAATATAAACTTGTTCTATCGAAGTGAAAGTTGGTCGACCTAAATCCTATCCTAGTAAAAGTAGGTGAAAGCCAAGTGAGTCTATCGAGGTGATCCTCTCATTTTGTGGAAGTAACTTTGTCGGGTTAAATTAAAATGGAAAAAAAAATTATCACTGAGTGGTAACTCAAGTCTACTACTAAAGCAACCATCTTTCCCAAGGTCATGGAGACCTCATCTGCATACTATCCAAGAGACCAGTTTCGCTTCTTGAGCTCATCTGTTACCGTTTCTATAATTGTAAATTGTTTTTTTCTGTTCAAAATTTTTTGGAGAACAATTCTTCCGATCTCTTTAATATTTTGTATATTTTAATTCACACGTGAATTCTCTGATTATCCACATTTAGTACTTCATTTATGATGATTCATTTTTCCTGTTCAAACGGTACCGTTTTTTTATATGTAATGGGTTTTAATGAGTAACCCTTAACATTCCGGCAGTGACTTTTAAAAGCTTACTGGATATTTCTGGGCTGTTTTAGGATATCCACTGTCAGTTGTATTCCTCCGTCTATTTTTTTGGGGTTATGCTAATTTGTTACATTAAGATATGGAAAATATAAAACAGTTAGTGGAAACAATGGAAAATTATTTTACTGTTTTGCTACAGCGATTTGGGGTATGGATTCATTTCTTAATCCATCGGTAGATTATAAATATATGCGCATATTTCTTCATCAATGTGAGATTTTTGTATAAGAAGGTGTTTATGAAACAAATAATATGATTTTTTATTGTGAAAATAATATCGTTTGATTGAACATCAACTTACTCCAATAATTATTCTACTATTGTAGTAAAGAAGTTAGCCAGATCTAGTCAACAAATTTTGGCTAAATTTTAGAATAGTATTTCCAGATGCAAAGGGATAGTCCAGAATTTAAATATTTTGTCTGTCAAGAAGTCAGAGAATTACAAGAATTCTCTTGTTGTTTAGAATTGTCGGAGGCCTAGAATTCCAACTCCGCTATGCTATGGATTCAGAGGAAACACTAGATGGAAACTTGACAACGCAATCTGCTTTTAAATTGCACGAGCACACATAGTGACAAAACTTATTTTACTTCCAAAGACAAGAACATCAAAACTATTTACAAAACTAGAAAATTGGTCCCACATATTGGGTCCAAAGCTATTTACAAAACTAGAAATTTGGTCCCAGATCTCGGCTTAATTGGGTCCATCTCGTAAATAAAAGTTAAAATTATCAAATAAGTATTTTTGAAATGATTGAAACAATAGAAGCTTCCTCACATTTTCCAAGAGAAATTCCTCGCCATCTTGGAACATACACATTGCTTTACTGAACTTGACCAATACCGTGATTACATGGAGCACTTTATTTACCTCACAGACTTTCTCTCGGGAGGGGAGCCTTATTTACCTGACTTTCTTTCAGGTGGGGAGCCTATCAAATGAGCACTTTGGAATCTCTCATCAACGATTTCAATTTGACAGGATTCCCTCCCGAGAAAAAGTCTATCAGGTAAATAAGGGAGTGAGCTAGCTCGGGAGCAGACCTCCCTCCATCGGACGGAGGAGGAGCAAAGTCAACGCTAACTTTGCTCCTCCTCCTTCGATGAGGGAGGTTTGCTCCCGAGCTAGCTTACTCCGTAAATAAGTTTCACCGTGATGACGTATCCCACGTCTGATAATTTCGAGTCTATTTGGAAGGATTTGAGGTGGGGGTCGTGTCAATCGTGCCTACTTTTGACCTGTGACTCATGAGTTTCAAATGAAAGTCTTGAGATGGGGATGGGTTCAACTTTAAAGAGAATTAGACGTGGAAGCCTAGAGCTGGACCCTATTGCCATGTGGGGCCAACGGACCAACCAACCACTAGGTTGCGCATAGAAAAACGTCATGTGCTGCAGGTATTTATCATGATTTAAAGCAATAGAGGTAAATAGTTATGGCATAATTGTAATGGTATGGATACATTTTTATGGATTTAAATATTTATAGTAATAGTCCCGTGTTAGTATGTTTTCCTTTAATTTTTCCTGCAATGCATTTTTTTGGATTGATATTATAATATGGCCTAATTTCATCTTAATCTCAACGAAATAGAATTCTATTAAACAAAATGGGAAAAAATCCCAGAGATGTATACAAATGTAGTCGTTATAACATTTTTTCCATTAGACTCTGAGGCATCTGGTAGTCACTAGCCCATAGTATTTCCCTAATGGAATACCATCCACCATCACCCCAAGCTCCTAGTGCACCCATATTTGGCTTAGCCCTTATGTCTTTTGTGAGAAAGTCACCACCAACAATGTATGAATGGTTGTGGACATATAAATAAACAATACAAAGCAAAGAAAAAAACTTGGAGACAATTTCAGTACCCATTCAATATTTTCTACAAAGATTTTAGCTAACCTCTCAAAACACATCATCCGTGAGATGTAGAACAACTAGTGGTGAGGTATGTTTAATTCACCCCCTAAGCTGAAAGGTCGTTGGTTCTAATCCCGTGGATACCAAAAAATCCAACAATGTTAAGGGTTGGTGCTGTCTAGGAAGGGTGTGATCCTTGGGTGATTTTGACGACTTATATGCCATTGGTTCATGGTAACTTAGCCAATGGAAAACCTGCTAGTCAAGGGAGTTCCACCACTTCTCCATAAAAAAAAACTCTCAAAACACATCAATATAACCACCACTAGTGAAATACCATGATAATAAATATGAAAGGAAAAAAGGCCATGAATCCATCATATTATTTCAACCCTAGTTTATACATGATCAGCCTTGATTGAATACTCATAGATTTCAAGTTTCCACATAGGTATTTATTTCTCATAAGTTGTTTCATTTTATGAATCATAGGATGGTGCATCCACATGGTGCAATCCATAATTTGAATACCATTTGTGTTGCAGGTCTCGATGATCATGTCAAGCTTTGATTCTACATACAACATAGGGGGCTTCTCCAGAAAGATGTGATTATTTTTCTTGACACACTTATATCTTATTCAAGATGTAACGTGTTTGGAAAAGGATGTACACATCATCACTTTTGGAAACAAATTAAAATCAGAAGCAACGGTTGTGGCCTTCTCAATATATCTGGAACTAATTGAGCCAAACATTGACATTGAGTTTGTACTCAACTAAAAATATTTATCAGCGATTCAATACCTTTTCAAACCTATGAAGAAATTCCACCTCTAGCCCCACTACCGGGAAATTAGGCCTTGCAAGCCAAGGTTAAGAAATAAATCATATGTAATAAAGCGCAACTTGGAACATCCTCCCAAGAAGAAATTTTAGTTGTAAAAAGGGCTAGTGCAAGGTAATGATACCCACTCATGACGCGTTAGTAGCAATGGCATGCTAGAAAAATATAAATACTATCATTACAATAATTATTAGAGATACCTACAAATTTTTTAGAATTAGGTGTAAATAGATGAAACGTAGATGATCATATTGCCTTCTAGAATATATAACTTTTATTTATGGAAAATAGGTATCACTACACCAAAACGGCATTCTTCTAATATGGGTATGTTATTTTTTCTCTAAAACATAATGCATATGTTCACGTTGGTCCACCACTTTCGTATGTAAATTATCAAATTTTGTGGAAAAAAATATGTAGAGTCATAGATAAAAGGCGGATCTTGTGCAAGGATATTTTTCCAAAATTTTAAAAATTAATTTTTATATATTTTTTAAATTAAGTGAGTGAATCCCTAAAATAAAATCGTCGAGCATTGGTCCACCCTATCATGGTATTAACATAATCAATCAAAAAAAAATTTGTAGGTATTTTTGTATTCTTATGTAGGTCTTTTTTGTTTTGTAAATAGGTGATCCAGTCAAAAGTTATAGCCAAAATAAATGACATATGTTTTATAAAAATTTGACACAAGTGCAATTTAAAATGAACTAAAAATAGAAAACAATAACAAATTTATTCAAAAAACATATAGTTAGTGTTAGAAAAACAGTATTGCAGAGCAATAACAATAAATAAGTTGTAAATATTAAAACATAAACACGTTACAAGAGAGACACCAATATAATGTGGTTCACCCAATATGGGTTACATCCACATAGAAATTTCCATTCCTTTTATTATTATATCATCCCAAAAAAAAGAAGGAATAAAACCTGCAACACACCCACTACACTTCCTCTTCACACTCTCACAGTCTCTCTCGCACAATCACATAGATCGTTTTACAATGATACAATATAATACACATCCATATTATAATGCTTTCCATTTATAGGGGAATTACCATGGGAAAATACCACGTGTTACCCAATACCATGGGCCCATAAATTGTTGGTCAACAAACATCCCAAAAATTTCTTTGGGGGGCTATTCCCCCAGACCCCCTTTCTCGGCGGTGCTTCCCCCACACCCCCCTGCTATGAAAAGTGTATAATAAAACTGGGGTACAAACACAACTGAACAATAACATCTTTGAATCAAGAAGATCAAGATCCAAAACTAACAGTTAGAATTTGCACATAGATCTCAACAAGTGTGTGTAGTTTCATCAATAGTGCACAAGTGGAACATATGTAGAACGAAGGGTGAAAAACATGAAGTTACAATATTGGATATGTTTTACTATAACTCAGTCCAAACCTTAAGGTTTGGGAATTTGACCCTAGAACCAAACATGTAAGGGAACAAACAAATTTGAATTTTATGGTGTGTAGACATAAAAGCAAACATACGTACTAGTGTGCACACAGTCTTTTATTCCCTCTCTTTTCTTTCTCTTCTTCTCCCTAAACCCCCACTCTGATTCACTCAGCAATTGGCATGTTGTCAAAATTTGACAAATTTTAGCACTTCGACTAATTCGACTATTTTGACTGCTTCGACAAGTTCAGTATCGGCTTTAACAAGTCCAAACCTCTACACAAACGACTTTGAAAACCTCAATAGGTTTTACGCTCGACATAGAGTATCTCTACATACATTGTCGACACTGGTGACTATCGAACATCGACAGAGTGTTTCTCTATCTTCCAGTCGTCTATGATGGTTGAACTTCTGAACCTTTATAACCCCTTTTGTAACTGAACGTAATGGGTAGTCACCCAAGCATCTTAGCATTCTATATAAACTTGTACACTATTGCATCAATCAATGAAATAAATTGGTTCAAAAATATTGCATATTGTTTGTGTGCATACTTCTATCTATTTAGTGTGTTTCCTGCTTTACTTATTCTTTTAAGCTTCCTCCATTATAGTGCTCTGTTTATTCAGTCGATCTGTTGTCCCCAGCGTGCACCTAGGAATGACCTGGATCATTGGTATCAGAGCTTGACCTTAATCATAGAATAAGTTACGTGAGCACTTCCATCGAAGTTATTTAACTTATGCATGTTCAAACACGCTCATGAAATTGACAACACAAACAGACATTATCTTCGACTTCAAAAAAGATTGTCGAAGAAGAAGATAATAGACATGTAACTAATGAGGCAAAGCAACTCATAGAAAAATAACTAGCTCTTCAGCAAACCAAAATGTTCACCCAATCCAACGAGATTCTCATGTGATTTGCTTCAACATCCAGGAATCCTCGACGAGACCCCACTCCAATAAAATCAACCACTTCAAAGTGCAAATGATACTCGTAATACCAAATCTTGAAGGAAATATTGACGTGGAATCTGTTGAAACTTGGGTTCTACAATTGGAATCTTACTACTCTGTGAGTCAACTCTCTGAAACAGAAAAGATCAACATTGCATCCTTGAATATGTAAACCTATGTACACTGTTGGTGGGGAAATTTATCAACAAAGATGGAAAAATAAGGAGACCCCATAGACACATGGGTAAAAAATTTCGAGTACGTCCGAAAGGAGTTCTACCCGCCCAAGTATCTTGAACAACAGTATAAGAAGCGGCAGTAGCTAAGGTAGTTGAAATACCATTCTATGTAGAGTTACAAAAATGATTCTATCAACTCATGTCTAGACTTGGCATCTAAGAAGAAGAAAACTTGCTTGTCGTAAAGTAAGTCAGCAGGTTATCCTTGTACATTTAGCAAGAGATGGATTTTTTGACTATCAGTATGCTTGCGGATGCATTTCATTATGCCAACAATCTTAAAGCTGAACAAAAAGGAAAATCACGTTTTGTGAACAAGCCAACAGGACGACGAACATCCAACAAGAATTCGTCAACTGGATCTGACAAGTCAAAGCACTCTTCTCATCCAACCCCACCAAGGCCTGACTGTCATAAGAATAATTTTCGAAAAGATGAGAAGGATCAGAGAAAACAAGATCCTACTGGGAAATGGTGTGATTATCACAATTCATCTTGGCATGATATGTCTAAATGTAAAGTTTGGAAGACATTTTTGGAAAAATTGTTCATCTCCAACTTATTCAAAAAATCCCTGGTAGAATCTGACCCAAAAGCATCAATCCTCTTGGATTTGAAATCGACCACTCCAATAGACTTGACTATCGTCTATCAGGAGGAATAAGAACTCTTGTTCCATACACAGATATGGGTTCAGAAAAATCCATTACATCTATTTGTGGATAACGGTAGCCAGAAGAACTTTGTTTCTGAAGATATTGTGAAGAAATTAAGTCTTTTCACCACTCCCCATCCTCAACCTTACAATATCGATTGGATGAAGGATGGATAGGAACTAAGGATCACTTGCCAATGTAGACTCACCTACTTTATCAATCATTTGGAAGATGAAATACTTTGTGACATGGAACCGCTTTCCATTGTCGATGCCTTATTCAGAAAACCTTAATTGTGGGATCGACATAGTACATATTAGTCACAGCCACAGAAGATGATTGTAAAACTTCAGAATCAATGGTACGACATACCAAAGAGACAACCCACATCTACGGTTGCTATGATATCTGCCAAACAAACAAATAAGCTTATCAAGCATGCTCAGAAGTTTGCATTGATTATGATAAAGCCTCAAAATTCTAGGAAGATTGCAACAATGCGTTGACTCACTGACCAACTGATCTCCCAACAACAACAACATATCTCCCATATTCTTGATGAATATTAGAACGTATTCCAAGAACCAAACGTAGTACCTCTACATTGTCAAGTAAAACATTCCATTGAACTTGTTCCTAGTTCTTCATTACCTAACACATCTATTTACATAAGATCCATTCTTGAGAATGAAGAGATTCACAAACTAATCCAGGATTTGATCAACAAAGGTCACATCTTCCCTAGCTCATCTCCTTGTGGAAGTCTAGTTGTGCTAGTTCCAAAGAAAGACAAAACTTGACGCATGTGCATCAACTATCGGGATCTCAACAAGATTTTAGTAAATAACAGGTATCATCTTCCATGGACAGATGAACTTATTGACAGTCTGAAAGGTGCTAATTTATTTACAAAACTTGATCTTAATTTGGGATATCATCAAATTCGGATCGATTCCACCGATGTATGGAAAACAATTTTCAATACCAAGGAAGGATTGTTCGAATGGTTATTCATGCCTTTTGGCTTAACCAATGCACCTACAACCTTCATGACATATATGGATG
This sequence comes from Pseudotsuga menziesii, assembly GCA_001517045.1. Lineage (NCBI taxonomy): Eukaryota > Viridiplantae > Streptophyta > Pinopsida > Pinales > Pinaceae > Pseudotsuga > Pseudotsuga menziesii. Next base: position 34,789 of record LPNX011005919.1, read on the forward strand.
ACCTTCTATGACCCTTTATCAACAAGTGTGTCATTTTCTATCTTGACGATATATTGATTTTTAGTCTATCATGGGAAGAACATATCAGACAAATTCAACAAGTTTTCAACACTCTCCAGCAACATTGACTATATCTGAACATAAAAAAATTCTCATTTGCGATGACAAACATCAAATATATGGGCTATGTAATTGACTCTGCAGGCATTCATGTCGACCCAAAAGAAGTACAGATCCTCAAATATTGTCCCATTCCTCAAAAAATTCATGAAATGAGAATTTTTCTCGGTTTAATGAATTTCTATCGATGGTTCATACTTGGCTTCAGCCACAATGCATGGACTTTGAATCAGTTGACTAAAGGAAGTGGGAAAAATGTCTTTAAATGGACACTGACACAACAACAAGATTTTGGCCCAACTCAAAAAAAATATTTGTACTGCACCAGTACTTTTGTTACCTAATTTGCATCAGCCCTTTGAGATTGAGATAAATGCATCGGACTATGCCCTCGATGCAGTGATCACTCATTCGGGTCACCCAGTCGTGTTTCATTCTGATACTTTCAACGACACTGTTATAGGGTATTCGACATATGAAAAAGAACTATACACCATTGTACAAGCTCTTAATCAATGGAGATACTGCATTCTTGGAAAGGAAATGATCATTCTTACTGATCATAATCCTTTACAGTTCGCCCCATCCTAGTCAAAACTACACACAACTCGACAAATCAAGTGGATTAATTACCTAAAACAATTTCAATTGGTAGTTAAATATCAGAAAGGTAAAGCTAATGCCACAGCCGAGTGTCTCAGTCGACCACTGATTACTCTACTATCTACAGTGATGAGTATGTAGGGTTACGACACCACTACTTGGCCATAATTGTATTTGGTAGGCTCAAATTTCTCCATGATTTACCGGCATCTTCAGGCCTACACGTTGTCTACTATCGACTACTTCCTGAAGGACACTTTTCTATACAAGCTCATACAACTTTGTGTACCGACTAGAGATCATAGACAAAAGCTCATTTGGGATGTGCACTACAGCAAAAATGCATGAAATTTTGGAGTCACAAAAACACTTGTTATCCTCCAAATGTATTTTTACTGGCCTTCAATTAAATACGACGTCAGCAAGTACGTTTGATCATGCATAGTTTTTTCCATTGCTAAACCATCGAATCGACAACAAGGACTATAGACACCCATACTAGTTCCTAGTCGGCCATGGGAATCTATTTCTATGGACTTCTTGACGGGATATCCTACTACCAAACATCAACATGATGCGATCTTAGTAGTAGTCGACATATTTTCCAAGATAGCTATACTCATACCTTGCAAGAATACTACAGCAACACAACAGATTACTCAACTCTTCTTCGAACATGTCTAGAAACATTATGGACTTCTGAAAACTATTATTTCTAACAAAGATGCCATATTTGTGAGCATATTTTTTGCAAACTCTCTCGAAACAGCTCAACATGATATTTATTTGTCGACAACCTTCCATTCTGATACAGATGGATAGATGAAAGTTGTAAATCAATTGGTAGTATAGTTGCTTCTCATGTACAACCACAAGAATTGTCGAACATGGGATGACAGCCTCCCATACATATAACATAACTAAAAATCATGCTCAACAAAGTTCTATGGGAAAGAGTCCATTCGAGATCTTTTATGGATTTCAACCTTTGACGCCTATCGACTTGATGAGCTCGAAACATTCGACTGATACCGAATTCGAAGGACGAGAAGTTGAACACTCCTTAAAATTCAGAGATCAAATATACAACATCGAGAAGCAAGCATAGGAAATGTTTCATTGATCTATTGCAAAAGCTAAGGCCCAACACCACAAGCATATTATTCCTATTCATTCTGAATTGGGGATTAGTTCTTGTTACATCTAAAGAAGGAATGCTTCACTAGCCCATACAGGAAGTTGAAACATTTGCGATATGGTCCATACAATATCCTTAAAAAGATTGGAGAAAATGATTTTCAACTCGAAATTCTTGCATGCCTTGGTCTACATATAGTCTTCAATGTAGACTTACTTTGACCATACCATGCACCATTGTTGGAACAACATGACTTGTAGACAGCAGAACCGACGGACATCCATCCATATGTTCAAAAACCTCTTCTTTGCGACACCATTATGGGACTATGTATACGCCATACAAGGACAAACTCCATTCCCTTGTTTCAAATGGCTAAAGAAAGATAGCTCCCCATGCAAGGAAAATGGTACTCCACTACTGAAATAACCAAAACTTTTCCTCACTTGAACGAACACACAATGGATACCATTGTTTCTTAAGGAAGGAGGAATGACCCACTTAGCAGTTAGCATTTTGTCGAACATAGACAAATTTTATCACTTTGACTACTTCGACAAGTTCAGTATCGGCTTTGACAAGCCTGAACCTCGACACAGCCGACTTCAACAAACTCCACAGGTTATACTCTCGACATACAATATATCTACATACATTTTTGAAACCGACGACTGTCAAACATTGACAGAGTGTCTCTCTATATTCCAATCGTCTACGGTGGTTGAACTTCCGAACTATTATAACTTCTTTTGGAACTAAACATAATGGGTAGTCACTCAAGTGTCTTGACATTCTATATAAGCATGTACACTATTGCATTTATCAATGAATAGAAATTGGTTTGAATTCTTATATATTTTGCATGTGCATAATTTCTAGCTATATAGTGTGTTTCATGCTTTACTTATTCTTTTAAGCTTCCACCATAACATTACTCACCTCATTCAATCGATATGGTGTCCCTAGTGTGCACCTGGGAAGGACCTGGATCACACTCACTCTCTATAACCCCACTCCCCCTCTCTCTTCCTATCCACCCAATCTTCCCTCTCTCTTCCTCTCCACCCAATCCCTCTTCCCATACTCACACCCTCTCTCCTTAACCATAAGGGTTTGGAGTTTAAGGCATCCATTTATATGAGTAACACCTAAATCCATGACATAGGATCTCCAATGATAGTCTTGATTCCGAGTATGAATATGGGTGTGGAAATTCTAAGGCCTTGGAGTCCTAGGTGTGAGTGTTTGGGTACTATACATGGTTGAGGGATGAAACTTGGGATTTATGCCCTAAATTTAGAATGTAATCATTAAAGTTCAAGAATGACACCTTAGTCCACTACACACGACCTCTGGCATATACTTGGTTATGAGTACAAATAATAATGATATCATGAATGTATGATCACTAGGTGTAGTTCTGAGGGTCCTAGACATGGTTGAGGGAGAAAATTCAGGCCTTATGTCCTAATCAAGATGATAGGAATCTAAGCTCAAGATCGATTCCTCAAACAAAAAATGACCTCCTAAGGGGATATGTGTTGATGTATATGTAACTTCGGAATGTATTCTTCTATGTATTGTACCCCGATGTTTATTCCGGGATGTTTCTATTATGTATTTGAGTCATGTGGTCATGCCTCGATGTTCCGATCGGGAAGATTAATAATGTAAACAAGTCATGTCAAGTCATTAGGTAAGTCCCTATAGTTTTGGGGCACTCGAGTTATTATACACTAATTAAGGTGTAGGCTCGAGTAGTAATTATTAGGTTGAGCCTACGTGTGAAATGGCAATTCAAGTGAACGGATGTATATAAATAGAGAGTGTGAGTCTCTCTATTTATCACTTGTGACATACATCACTTGCTCTCTCAAGTGTGGCGCACCTTTGGAGAAGGAAATACTTTGGCTTGACAGAAGACAAAAGGCTACTGATGTTTTGGGAGATCTCTTACTGTTTTGGTGTTGATTCTATCTTAGATGAAGTTGCGGGGTTTTCTCCTTTATGGTTTCCCTGAGGAAAACTCTTTGTGTCTCTTGTCTCTTGTGATGTGCTCATGTTTTATTGCTGTACTTGTTATTCTCTCAGTGAAAAGATCCTAAGATCATAATGCTAGCTTAATTGTTGAGAAACTAACATGGTATCAAAGCTAACTTGAGAAGAAGACATTGTGCAGCTACAGGAACTAGGGATTCCTATTTTGTGGATCTTCCTCCACAGATTTTCAGCAAAAGTATGCTAGGATGACTCTCCATTGAAGGGTGCATCTTTCTGTCGAAGCGGAATTTGATTCCGAGCATTTTCAGTCTTCGATGCAGAAATTAGGGATTTCTACAAAAGATGAATTTTTGAGTGAGACCAGCATAGGGTTATTATCCTCATCAAAACTGAATTTTAGAGACCTGGATCAAGAAATTTGGTTGGGTAAAACTCCAAGAAAGTCAAACCCTAGTTTGACCCTGAGCTAGGAGAAACCCTAAATACTAAAAATGCTAAGTTTTGGTACAGTCGCTATATTACGAGATTGGTGAAGTCTCAGATGCTGAAAATTGCAGGGGACGAATATAAAATCCTGATGACTCCTATTTCCAAAAATCAGACTCAGATTCGCTGTACTCTAGGAGATATGATCTCTCCAAGTTAGGGTTCCAGCCTCTTCCATAATTCATCCCTGAACAGGACATCTAGGGAGATCTGCAATATATTTAGCTACAGAGGTCCAAATGGAATTCATGAAGATTTTACAGAAAGGGCACGGGCTTTAATTTAGGTGGTACGAATATCAGACTCAGAAGATGAACCAGTGACACGTGGCATGCCGTACAACTTCGATGTTCTGAACAGTCCTGTAACAGTTCACCTTGGGAAAAGGATCATAAATCCCAAATGGTGAAACAAATTCTGATGAAACCTATGGTTTTGGATCAGGGACATGTGAGGTTACCTCAGTGAAAAATTCAAACATAGAGGATCAGTAATTTCGGATATACCATAGAAACAGTAACAGGCATTTCTGTAAAAGAAATTGGAAAATTAGGGCTTCCTGTTCCGGGAGCTTCCCTCCACTGTTTTTAGAAAAGGAGTACATTGGACAGCTCCATTTGAAGAGATCTATCTGTTTATCCAATCAGATCTGAAAGATTCTAAGTTTTGAAAATTAGGGTTTCTGTGACAAACCCTAGATCAGCGAACTCCGGGACAAGGACGGACACCTCAAATTAGTAAGATCTAATCCTTTGCTATTTACATTTGAGGTTCTCATTTCAATATGATATATCACATCAGCTTAGTGACAAGCTTGGGGAATTTGACAACTTCCAAGCCTGGAAGTATCTGATCTCTCTGAAGAAACTGGATTGGACACCTACCTGAGTATAGAGGTTCCAGTTTCAGAGGGAGACGAGGTTAGAAGCCTTTCACAAGAAGAACTTGGTCAAGGCCAAAGAAGACATCATGCTCATGCTGCAGAGGATGATGAACCATCCAGAAAGAGATCCAGATATGAAAGTGAATATTCTTCAAGCAAGGATGAATATGTTCTGATATCAGCTCTCATAGGTAACATTACTCATGGAAGTGATGATTGGCTTATAGATAATGGGGCTTCCAAACATATGACGGGATTCAAGGAATCCTTTGTAAGACTGTCAGAACATGAATCACCTCACAAGGTGAAACTAGGAGATGACTACCAATATCCAATAACAGGTAGTGGGGAATCTTCATACAAGCTAGACTCTGGTAAGTCTCTATCAATGAAAGAAGTATTGTTTTTGCTAGGATTGAAGAATAACCTTCTCTCCATTTCAGCATTGATGCAAAAGGAATGCGGGTTGCATTCATAGATGGTGAAGTCATCATGTGGCCAAAAGGAAAGACTATCGATGATGCAGTAGTGATTGGAGAACAAGAAGGAGGCTTGTACAAATTGAAGGGATATCCAGAACAAGCCTTGATCCATGACACAGTAGAGCCAAATGAGCTTTGGAATTACAGAGCACTACCTATTGCAAGCAAAGCTGTTTTAGAATTTCAAGCTATTTGAAGGGAAGAACAAAAAAAAAAAATCAGAATATGACCTAAAGAAACCAGTTGAAGAATGAGAAGATCCAGAATGCAGAGACCATACAGTCATAAGAGTCTCTCAAATCAAAGAACAACTTGAAGTGGTAAAAGAAGCGGTGAAGAATGCAGAAGTGGTGATGGCCACCTTGAATGGCCTCCCAGGATTGTGGAATTCATTCATTCAAGGAATGTGTTCCAGAAGGAAGTGATTACTTTCAGCAAACTTTGGGAAGAAGAAGAAGCTCTACCCATAAGAAGAGAAGATAAGATAGGAGCATTTGAAGATTCAGCTCTCACCATCCAAAGAAGATCCCTCAAGCAATGAGGAATATGAAGAAATCAACTCTTGAAGAACCTCTTATCCACCTCAGCATTTGGATAAGAAACGATGCAACTATGAATGAAGAAGACGATGAAGTTGAAGGCTCAAGAAGGAGTCTACCCTCGAAAAAAATAAAGATAAGTATTCAATTGTCATTTCATGATATTGTTTTGTTATGCATTTGTTTATATTCAGTTATT
>LPNX011005919.1:41505-81021 GCA_001517045.1 Pseudotsuga menziesii
ACGACAGTTCAAAGACAATGAAGAATAATATGACAAGTGCAGTGACATCATTGATGCAGAATCTTCCAGCCACCAAGAAGAAAGGGAAGACCAGTTCAAGAAGAATGATGTCAGGGTGCAGTATCGAGACCTGAAGAGAAGTTCATAGTTCCATCATGCAGTAGATGGAAACATCGTGGGATACAAAGAAAGATTCGTAGCATGAGGCTTCTCACGAAAGGAAAGCCTAGACTACGAAGAGACATTTGCAGCCAGTAAGATTTGAAACACATACATTATAAGATTGATGAAGATCTTAACCTTTGCTACAAGGTTGAAGATGCAAGTCTATACACTAGATGGTCACATAGAATATTAGTAGCATAGGAAGCTACTTGTCACTCCGGTACAGAATGTTTTCAGTGCATAGAGCACAGAAGACAGAGGGAGTATGATGCTTCGCTTCAGAGGGAGTGACTACAGAAGACCTAATGTTCGACATGGTACGACAGGATGGACAGATTACTGATGACTCTAGGATTTACTGAGAGTAAAGCGGATTCCAACCTTTGCTTCAAGGTTGAAGACAGAAGACCAGTGATGCTCCTATTATGTGTCAATGCACTATTGTTCTAGGCATGGAGGTGTGGCAAAGTACAGATGGGATCTTCCTTGGACAAGGGAAGTATGCAGTAGAGATCCTGAAGAGGTTCAGGATGATGGACTGCATGACCACACCGATGGCATCAAACATGAAGCTATTAAGTGATACTTCATCAGAGACGGTTGATGCTACGATGTATCATCAGATGATTGGGTCATTGATGTACCTGATGAACACGAGACCAGATATTTGCTTTGCTATGAACACCTTGAGCCAGTACTTGACAGATCCAAGAAGTGTTCACTTGACTGCTGCAAAACATATTCTGAGGTACCTGAAGGGTACAATTGATTATGGGCTCAAGTACGATGCGAATCAAAAGATTAACCTGGAGGGTTATGTTGATTCAGATTGGGCAGGAAGTGCCATCGACAGGAAGAGTACTTTGGGATGTTGCTTCAGTATGGGATCAGGTGTGATCTCTTGGTTTAGCAGGAAGCAATCCTGTGTGGCACTGAGTACAGCTGAAGCAGAGTATGTCGCAGCTTGTTCAGCTAGTTGTGAGGCAGTATGGCTGTAGAAGCTACTGTCTGATATATTTGATCTCCAGTTAGATGCTACCTGTATACATTGTGACAACCAGAGTTGCGTGAAGTTGTCAGAGAATCCAGTGTTCCATGACAGTTCGAAGCATATAGAGATCAAATATCACTATATCAGGGATATGGTGCAGAGAGGAGTAGTGAAGCTCCTATATGTTGCGACGGAGGAACAGATAGCTGATGTATTGACGAAGCCATTGGCTAGGCTGAAGTTCGAGTACTTCAGAGAGAGACTTGGTGTTCTCCAGATCGAGGTTTCCTCCCAGAGACAGTGATGAGACCCATAGCCATTCTGACATGGTGAGAGGATTGGTTCCTTCCATGGTCAGATGTAAGGGCTGATCCATTCTGTCATGGTGAGAGGGTTTCTCCCTTCCATGTCAGATATAAGTGCTGGCCATTCTGTCGAGTAGGATAGATGTAAGGGAAACTGCCATTCTAGGAATGGAGGCACCTGGTCAGTTACCAGGAACACTCAGTGTAAAAGCTGAGTAGCCATTCTGATGTGATAGAGGGATGTGTTCCCACTTGATCAGATGTAAGGGCTGAACCGTTATGTTCATGGCTAAAGTATTTAGTTCCTTCCATGTCAGATGTGAGTGTTGGCCATTCCAACGAGCAGGTCGGATGTAAGGGCAACTGCCATTCTCAAGGAGAATGGAGGCGCCTGGTCAGTTACCAGGTAGCTCAGTCAAGGAGGACTGGGGGCCATTCTGATGTGATTGTAGTTTACTACAAGATCAGATGTGAGTGCATGCCCTTCCATCACTGTGATAGGATGTGTTCCTGTCTAGATGGATGTAAGTGCTGAGCCAGTCTTCGCATCATGTGTTGATCAGACGTAAGTGCTGTGCCAGTCTTTGCATCATGTGTTGATCAGATGTAAGTGCAGTATCTATCTTGGCATCATGTGTTGATCAGATAGAGATGATTGAGCTAGTCTTCGCATCATGTGTTGATCAGACGTAAGTGCTGGGCCTTTCTGACGAGTAGGTCAGATGTGAGTGTTGGGCGTGCCTTTCTGACGAGTAGGTCAGATGTAAGTGCTAGGCGAAGACCTACATGAGGAGTAGGCCTACAACCAACATGAAAAAAGGCTGGCTCTGTAGAACTTCCTATGACAAGAAGAATCTTGAGATAGCACCAGGGATGATCCAGATCGAGTGATGATCGAGATCCAGTAATGATGATCCAGCAGTGATGATCCAGATCGAGAGATGATCCAGATCCGATGATGATGACTTGAATATGATGATGACTTGAAGATGAAGATGACTTGAAGATGAAGATGACTTGAAGACGAGATGATCCAGCTAATACAGAGAAGAAGACCAGTGTTGAAATTTGTGTCGAAAGAATACCTTCCTAGTTAAGAGGGAGTGTTGATGTATATGTAACTTCGGAATGTATTCTTCTATGTATTGTACCCCAATGTTTATTCCGGGATGTTTATATTATGTATTTGAGTCATGTGGTCATGCCCCGATGTTCCAAATGGGAATATTAATAATGTAAACGAGTCATGTCAAGTCATTAGGTAAGTCCCCATAGTTTTGGGGCACTCGAGTTATTATACACTAATTAAGGTGTAGGCTCGAGTAGTAATTGTTAGGTTGAGCCTACGTGTGAAAATGCAATTCAAGTGAACAGATGAATATAAATAGAGAGTGAGAGTCTCTCTATTTATCACTTGTGAAATACATCACTTGCTCTCCCAAGTGTGGCGCACTTTTGAAGAAGGAAATTTTGGGCCTAGACAGAAGACAGAAGACTACTGCTGTTTTGGGAGATCTCTTACTGTTTTGGTGTTGATTCTATCTTAGAGGAAGTTGCGGGGTTTTATCCTTTATGGTTTCCCCGAGGAAAAATCTTTGTGTCTCTTGTCTCTTATGATGTGCTTGTTATTCTCTCAGTGAAAAGATCCTAAGATCATAATGCTAGCTTAATTGTTGAAAAACTAACAATATGGGAACCATAATGAGTTTTTGAGCAAAAGGATGTGTCACGGTGCCCTCAAGAATTTCATGGGAGGAAAGCTAGGCATTGGTCCCTAAAGGATAATTTTATGCATCTAGAGCAAAAAACAATGCCATGAACCAACACATATGGCATCCCAAGAGAATCTTTCACCTTTGAGTTAGCATATTAGCACCATTAGTATATTTGGTAAACTAGGTAATGATCTCAAGGTTTGGAGAAAGGTTAAGCAATGAAACCCAAAAATAATGCCCAAAAAGTAGCTCCCAGGGCTCAAAATCTAGCAACAATGCCTCAAAACCACCACACATGAATTATTTATGGGATCTGTCTTTTAGTGGAAATACGAGCACCATTAGAAGGTTTTTAGTAGCAAGGATGGGTTGTGGCACCATGGACATTGTTAAGGGAGGAAACCCAACCCTTGTCATTTAAAATAATTTTTAGGAATCCAACTCAAAGAAAAATGCCTTAGACCACCACCAATGGTTTCTAAGAGTATCATCTACCTCTAACTTGGGATATGGGAACCATACGGAGTTTTTTAGCACTTGGTATTGGTTATGGTTCCTTGTCCATGTCTAGTGGATGAAACTTTATCATTATGTTCTAAATATGGCTTCTAGGGCTCTAGGGACATGGAGAATGCTTTAAGCCACCAAACAAGACCTTTGTATGGGACCTATGGCCTCTCAGTGGAGAGATGGCCTCAATTAAAAGGTTTTTAGTACTAGGATTGGGTCATGGAAACATAGACATGGAAGGGGGTAGAAACCTAGGTCTTAGGCCCTAAAATAATATTCAATTCTTATAGGTATGATAATGCTAGCTCAAATAGCCACAAAAAATCTCTTGAGTGTATCCTTGAACTTTGAGGGTGGATATGGGTACCCATTACAATTTTTCAGCACTAGGTATGGGTGTGATGGTGTTAACCATTGTTGGTGAAGGAATCTTAGGAATTGTGATCTTATAAAGACCACTATGGGGCTCAAGGTCCTATAATGGTGCCTTGAACCACCATATGCCTCCTTGCCAGGGATTTATGGCCTTCAAATGGGAATATAGGTAGCATTCAACAATTTTGAGCACTAGGTATGCATGATATTTGGGTTTTAAGCATGGCTAAGGGAGAACAATTGGGTCTTTTTCCTTGAAGTAAGCATAAATGAATCTAAATCAATGAATGACACAATGAACCACCAAAGAGAACCTTTATAAGGTGTCTATGGACTTGAATTCAGTATATTGGTGCCACTAGGAGGTTCTCAATACCAAGTATGGGTATTCAATAATTTGGTGGGATCTCTGGCCTTCAAGAGGGGATATGGGCTCCATGTGGAGGACAATGACTATGCCCGAGATGTGGAACCTTTATTGGAGTTAATAATTACAACCAAATATGTAGTTGTTGTATATAGTCTTGCTATCTTGTTAGTTTTTAACGATGAGAAGGGATTCATAAACATAATATTGATTCTATATGAAACATGGGACAATCCACCAAAAATAATAGCAAGGAAGGTGGTTATATTAGAGAAAATGCATAAAATATGAGTGTTTCAGATTATATATTCTTGAGTTCATATAGACATTGACCTTTCTTCTAAATTAGAAATTAGTGAAAATATATAACCCTGTGGTTTTCTTTATTGTTTTGAATCGAAAAGTATTGTTTTCATTGCATGTATTGGATTTAAGAGTATTTTCTTAACCACGAGTCATCCTTGCATTTACAAAAATGGATATAGGATAAGATTCAATGAAATCCCTCCCCCTGATGTTAATATTGGATATATTATTCTTGAATGGATAGAAGATATCCCATGCACAAAAAACTCAAATAAATTTATGGATGTCAACTTCCCAATACTGCTATAGTTCTACCCCTATATCCTGAGAACGTTGAAGATGTAAAGAAACATCTCTCTAGTATCCATCATGAATTCCTTTTGTCTAAATATAAGATAAAGAATATCCCATTTCATGAGCTGGAACATATGGATCTTAAAAGTATTTATACTTATCTTTATTTTGAGAGAAATTGACCTTAGAACTTCTCAGAGAAATGATAATGAATCCTTCATTCTTCATTTATTATCAGAATAAGATCAATTTTTAATGAAACAATGTAGTTATTACATGTGGAGGAAACAATTTCCTATGGAAGATGACTATAAGGTTGAGCAGAGGAAAAATGTCAAAAAATGGGATATTACATATCTTTTCCATTGGGAAAATGACTTATAGGATGAAATATGGCGGTTGTAGGGATTTATGCTTTTCTTCCCACAGAAATGGTAACTGGATTTCCATTTATAATATAAGAAAAATTCGTGCTGGTTTTGTCAAGAGAAATTGTCATTTTCAATAATAATTGGAACTTGGGAAATCTTCATTTTGTTCCATTAGTTTTTTTTTCATCATTTGATACTCTAATTAGTGGTAATGCGCCTCTATCATCGAAAACTTGGGTCTTGATATTCCTTCCTTTTGACCCAATTGAAATTTGAGGAGTTTAGTTTATGTGACTTCATGTTTGAGGATAAACATTTATGTAAAATGACATAAGATTGGACAATAATCTTGTATTTTAAACACAATCTGGAGAAAGCATGATGACAAGGTCAGGAAAGAGACAACAATCATCTTTTTTCTCATGTTGTAAACATAGTCCATCCTTACCACCTTGTGGAGGAGGTTTGATGTATTTATTTAATGATTTGGTTTCATTATTTTGAAGACACCTTGATGTAGTAGATATTCTAGAGCTATTTCCTCTGAACGCAAATCTTACTATTGTTTCCCATGCATTGACAAAGGAGAATGTATTTCCTCAACTACAGTGGATCCAATATTTGAAGAAAAATGGATGTTTCTATATGCTTTTATGAATAGTATGTTTGAAGGAAAATGACTGAAAAAATCCATTAGATACAAATATCCAGCTGGAAATTTCCTGTTTGATTCCATTTGGATATATTCTCAACTACTAAAAGATGGAATTCCCCTTTATCGATAAGGTGTTCTATGGAAAAATGATGAATGAATATAAGGATTCTCTTAAAAAGGTGGGAGTGATAATTGAGTTTGGAAAAGGATGTGACATAATTTTTTATCATCATATTCATATGCATCAATATTTCAAATTGATTACAAGGTTGTATAAGTATCTATAGGCTTCAAAATGGATTCCTCATAAGAGCACGATGTTCAAATTCTAGATTGCAGGCATGATGGTTAACATGATGCAAATTAGTATGTTATCCATGATGTTAATGATCCTTTAAAATCAAGTTTAAATGTAATGGAAGGTTGATATGATGACCCTGTTAGAATAATAAACCCATCGTTACCTACCTTAGACATTAATTAAATTAATTTTGTCTTATTACCTAGTTTCCTAGATTCAATTCTATGCTAGTTTCCTTCTACAAGTCCTAGAAGTCAACACATGCTAAAAATGAGTCATGGAGCACTTGGGAAACATCCTAGAAACCCAATTTAGCATGTCTTGTTTATTCCAAATCCTCCAAAGCACATATCTTCTTTTTTCTAAAAATATGCCTTGTTTTATTCTGATTTAAGGAAAAAGGAAAAGCTAGACTAGGTGTAGTTGACTTGTTTTTTTACCACATAATCCTCCCTCCTTTTATCCAAATAAAATCATGTATGATTTGTATTTTAGATCCCTCTTTGTCTTTCCCACTTGCCTTAGCAAATTTGTGAGCATCTTCATAGATTTGGAAACTGCTTTATGCACCTATGGGGGATTTGACTAGATTTAGTAAGCCTACTTTTTGACTATTTAGAATGGAATATTTATGCATTTTATTCTCTCATGTAATTTTATATTGCAGCAGCCTATTACTTCACAAGTTTTCCTATTGTACACTTATTGAATACATATTAGTGTTATGCTCCAATTTCAGTCTCCTTTGGTGTGAATTTTGCAGGTTTGATTAGCAATTTTGTGAGTGTAATTGTTCTATCTCTTGGGTTCAATTTCCACATGGTATCAGAGCCTTTGAATATTGATTTCTCTCCTTCATTATTGCTATTGCAGGTTCGACATCTTGACTGGGAGCGCATTCTGCTGACTGGAGGGCACAGTTTCTAAGCTACGGACCAATCTCAAACGGTCATCTTGACTCCATTCAATTTATTTGAGTGGAAAGATGAGATGGAGATATTGTTGAGAGTGAAAGGTCTCTACAGGGTGATGATGGAAATTGAGGCAGATCCCAATGCAGCTGCAGAGAAAATTAAATGGCACAACCGGAGGGATGAGGCCTATGGTCTTTTGTGTCTGAGCATTTCAAGAGACCTCCTCTTCCATCTTGATGGATTGACATCACCTAATGAAGTGTGGTAGAATATAGAAGATATTTTTGGAAAGATAGATGAGATGAGAGGACGTCAAATTGAGAATGAGTTGATCTCCTTGAGTCCCAGTAGCTTCTAATCATTGCAACTCTACTTTTCCAAGTTTAAGGCCCGTGTTTTGCAATTGAAACAGTGTGGGATCAAAAAGAAGGAAGAGAAAATAGTTTTGGCCATACTCTCTAAGCTTGGTCTTGACTATTCATTGTTTGTTTCGACCTTCCATGCCACCAAGTTGACAGCTCAAGCCTGGAAGATGCCTAAGCTTGTAGAGTTCATGGAATCCCTCACACATGAGCAAGATAATTTGGTGATGATGGGCACCATCAAACATTCCAAAGACCAATATTTGGTTGCTGGAGATTCAAGGGTGGATTCAAAAAGCAATAAAAAATCTAAAAATCCACCTGAGCAAAAGAGAGAACAAGAACAAGTCTCAAGAGGAGCCCCAAGGTTCCAATAAGAACTCCCAAAAGAAGAAGAACAAAAGAGAAATGAGAATGTGCACATACTACAGTAAGGGCTATCATCTTGAGAGCTCTTCTATGAAGAACGAAATTGACATGTTGACCCAACTCCTAGAGAATAATAGCATCTCCCTTACTGATTGTTCAAAGAAGAGGGAAGGAGGATCAAATCCAGAGGACAGAGAGAGAGTACATGCCTTGGTTGCTGGCACATAAAGCTCACCTAGCTTCATCATATACTCTGAAGCTTCTAGACATATGGTTTCAATAAAAGAGACATTCTCCTCTCTTGACATGTCGAAAGGTCCACCAATAGTTTTGGGAGATGACTCTCTCACTGACAGTTTGGGGAAGGGAAGGATTGATCTTGACCATGGTAAGTTCAATAATGTGTTGTATGTTCTAGGTCTTTCCTCTAATCTCTTTTCAGTGTATCAGATGAATCATACTGGGTCTCCAAAGAAGGTCATATTCTCCCCTCATGATGTTGAAATCACTGAGATTTCGAATGGTAAATTCATATCAAAAGTTGTTGTAGATCACACTTCGAAGGTATACAAGTTTTCCCATTTTCTACCCTACTCAAACCCCTCTGCTCTTCTGATTCATGCTAATGAAGCAAGAAATATTTGGTATGAAATATTTGGCCATATTAACTACAAGTATCTTTCTGATTTGAGTGAAAAATACATGGTCATAGGGTTACCAAAGATGAAGTTTTCTAAGGGAGTCTTTCAAGGTTGTATCCTAGGAAAACACCCAGAGTACAAGTATGAGAAAGCTAGTCATGAGAGAACCTTTGCACCTCTTGAGCTGATCCATAGTGATATTGATGGTACATTCCCTCATATGTCCACGAGTCAAGCCAAATATGCACTGACCTTCATAGATGACTTTTCCAAGTATTGTTGGGTTCACTTCCTAAAGCATAAGTCTGAAGTTTTTGACCTCTTCAAAGTCTTTAGAGCCTTGGTTGAAAACCAGTTTGGGAGGAAACTCGATATCCTCATATCTGAAAATGGTGGTGAGTATGTCAATTCTGAGTTCATTCAATATTGTAAAGATGCAGGTATTTAGATGCAGCATTCAATCCCTTACACACCACTGCAAAATGTTGTTGCTGAGAGAAAGAACAGATCACTGAAGGAGATGGCAACTTGCATGATGGAGGCTAAGACTTTGCCACCAAAGTTTTGGGCCGAGGCTATAAACTATGCATCCTACATCCAGAATAGCATGCCTCATAAGCAGCTTGATGGTATGAATTTTTTCGAATCTTGGAGTGGGCACAAGACAGATGTGACCAATTTCAGGATTTTTGCCTCAAAGGCTTGGGCTAGAATTCCAACTAAAAAGAGGAAGGATTTGCAGCCCCAAAGACAAGAGTGCCTATTTGTTGGGTATTCTGAATATTCAAAAGGGTACAAGCTGATCAACTTGATAACTAACAAATATTTCATTGAAATAAGTGTTCAGTTCCAAGAAGAGCCTTTAGTAGCAGTTGAAGTTGGAGAGTCTTCTTCACCACCAGATCCATTGATTGTAAGTGAAGAGACTAATGAATTTGTTGATTCTGATATTTCTGATAATTATGATTTGATTGCAGATCCTAACATTCCTACAAGACCAAAATGGGAATCAAATACCATTCATGCAGCTGGGGAACTAGCTAGAAATCCTAGTGGCACTACGAGGACTAGATCTCAATTTGAGAGTACCCTTTGTGTGAAAGATCCTCTATTTGGTGAGAAGTGCTATTTGATGGTTGAATCAGATCCATAGACATATGAATATGTAGCACATGATCCAATATGGAAAACATCCATGAAATAAGAATTCAGCTCGCTCCAGAAGAACAACACTTGGGAACTGGTTGATCTTCCCCTAGGGAGGAAGCTAGTTCAATGTAAGTGGGTTTTCAAGACTAAGTTTTATTCTGATTGTTCACCTTTGAAATATAAGGCAATATTGGTAGCCAAGGGCTACTCACAAGTACATGGTATTGACTACAATGAAACCTTTGCACCTTTGGCAAAGATGGACTCCATAAGGCTAGCTCTAGCCATTGCAGCTTCAAAGCAGTGGTAGGTACATCACATGGATGTGAAGTGTGCTTTCCTAAATGGAGATATCACTGAATATATTTACATGCAAAATCCTGAAGGATTTGTTTCTAATCCATCTTTAGTGTGCATATTAAAGAAATCATTGTATGGGCTCAAGCAAGCCCCCAGGGCTTGGTATGTCAAGATTGATGGCTTTTTGCTATCACTCATTTTTGTTCGATGAAAGTATGATCCTAATGTCTATTTGAAGATGATTCATGGTTATTTGATTATTATTGCATTGTATGTGGATGACCTTCTAATTACAGGAAGTTCAAAGAAAGAGATTGCCTCCTTGAAGGATGCAATGAACCATGCATTTTCTATGACAGATTTGGGATTGTTGAGCCAATTCTTGGGTCTCGAAATTTCTCAATCCCAACATGGAATAAAAGTACATTAGTACAAGTATGATTTGTATTTGTTGTACAAGTTCAACATGAAACATTGCAAGCCAAGCAAGACTCCCTTCCCTTCAAGAGTTAAGCTTGAAGAAGCAGGTTCTTCTCCTATGGTAAATAATACACAGTATAGGCAGTTGATTAGGTGTTTGCTTTATCTTACACACACTTGACATGATATATATTATGTAGTTAGTGTGGCTTCAAGATACATGGATCAGCCTCATGAGATCCACTGGAGAGCAGCCAAAAGGATCCTAAACTTTGTTCAAGGAACAAGAACTCATGGGATCTTCTACAAAGCAAAATCTGATCTTGATTTGATTGGGTTTACTGACATTTATTGGGAAAGTGATAACATAGATCGAAATTATACATCAGGAAATGTTTCATGCTTGCAGAAGGACCAATTAGTTGTTCAATTAAGAAGCAAAGTGCCATATCACTCTCATCTACAGAAGTAGAGTATAGAGGAGTTGTAAATGCAGCAACTCAATGTTTGTGGTTGCAGGGGATACTTGGAGAATGTGGTTTCGAATTAGAGTTTTCAAATATTATCTACTATGATATCAGAGCATCATTCGAATATGAAATGATCCAGTTTATATATAGTGAACCAAGCACATTGAGATCCATATGCACTACATCAGACATCTTGTGCATGATGGCACTATTGATCTACTCTTTTGTGCATCTTCAGAACAAGTAGCAAACATCGTCACCAAAGTTTTTTGTGAGAAGACCTTCAGCAACCTCAAATCACTGCTGGGGATTTTTTATCATGTTGTGAAGCATGATTGATGACAAGATTTCCAAAATTTTGTTTTTCCTGTCCATGTTTAAGGGAAGATTTTCCCACTGGGTTTTTGCCTCTTTCCTTGGTTGTATGGACAAGCAGTATGTAAATGGTGACTAAGACTTGTTGCTAGGCCCTATAGTTTTCTGATATTTACTCATAAATTTAGGCTTAATGGGGGGTTTTATAATAATCAACCCATAGTTACCTACCTTAGACATTAATTAAATTATTTTTTTCTTATTACCTAGTTTCCTAGATTCCATTCTATGCTAGTTGCCTTCTACAAGTCCTAGAAGTCAACACATGCTAAAAATGAGTAATGGATCTCTTGGGAAACATGTTGGAAACCCAATTTAGCATGTCTTCTTTATTCTAGATCCTCCAAAGTGCATATCTGATTTTTCTAAAAAGTTGCCTTGTTTTATTCTGATTTAAGGCAAAAGGAAAAGCTAGACTAGGTGTAGTTGACTTGTGTTTTTTCCCACATCATCCTCCCTCCTTTTCTCCAAATAAAAGCATGTATGAGTTTTCTTTCCATCCCTCTTTATCTTTCCCACTTTACTTATCAAATTCGTGAGCATCTTCATAGATTTGGAAACTGCTTTATGCACCTATGGGGGATTTGACTAGATTTAGTAAGCCTAATTTTTGAATATTTAGAATGGCATCTTTATGCATTCAATTCTCTCATGTAATGATATATTTCAGAATCCTATTACTTCATAAGGTTGGCTATTGTACACTTAATGAATACAAATTAGTGTTATGCTCCAATTTCAGTCTCCTTTGGTGTGAATTTTGCATGTTTGATTAGCAATTTTGTGAGTGTAATTGTTCTATATATTGGGTTCAATTTCCACAGACCCATTGTTGCTTAAATTATTCTCTAAAAATTTGTGCATACATAGACATACACAATCTAAATACTATTTCTCCCCATGGTGGGAATGGATAGGAAATTCCATGCATCGTATAATGAAACCAAAAGGTTAAGCAATGAAACTCAAGCATTAGGCCCAAAAATTAGCTCCCAGGGATAAACATCCATCAACAAGTCCTCAAAACCACCACGCATGACTTATTTATGGAATCTGTTTTCTTTTATTGGAAATACGAGTACCATTAGAAGGTTTTTAACACCAAGGATGGGTTGTGGCGCCATGGAAATTGTTAAGGAAGGAAACCCAACCATTATAACTTAAAACAAAATTTTACGCATCCAAATTAAAAAATAATTCTTTAGAACACCACCAATGATTTCATAATATTACCATCTACCTCTAACTTGGGAAATGGGTACCATAGGGAGGTTTTGAGCATTTGGTATAGGTTATGGTTCCTTGACCATGGATAGTGGATGAGACTTGGGAATTATGCACTAAAGGCGGCTTCTAGGGCTCAAGGGACATGAAAAAGGACTTAACACGCCAAACAAGAAATTTATATGGGACCTATGGCCTCTGGGAGGGGACATGGGATCCATTACAAGGAGCATAGTACTAGGATTGGTCCAGTGAAACATAGACATGGAATGGAGTAGAAACCTAAGCCTTAGTCTATAAAAGAATATTATAGGAATCTAAGTAAAATAATTCCAGCTCAAACCACCACATAAAATTTATTGAATGTATCCTTAACCTTTGAGGTAGTATATGGGTACCATTAACATTTCATGAGCACTAGGCATGGGTCTGAGAGTTTTAAACTTGGTTGGTGAAGGAAGATTGAGAATTATTCTCTTATAAATTCCATTATAGGACTCAAGGTCCTATAACGATGCCTTGAACCACCATAGATATTGGTGCCACTAGGAGGTTTTCAATGATGTGACTTGGAGGTGTCTAGGACCATGAATGATGCAACATGACACATGACTTCCCAAGAGAATCACTGGCCTCTAAGAAAGGATGATGGTTCATTTATTTGTTTTGAGAATTAATTATGGGTCTCAAGGGCTCGACATAGACTTCAAGGGAAGAAAACCAAGACATAGCCACTAAAGGAAGCTTCTTGGAATCCAGGGCCAAACCCGACACCTCAAACCACCACAAATAATATCTCAAGGGTATCATTAACGTATGTGTGGGGATAATGGGTATAGGTAAATACCACACAATAGGTAGAGGTCTCAAGACCCTTAACCTCTAATAAATTAATCCCTAACCCCTAATTCCTACTTAACCCCAAACACCTAAACCCCCTAACCCATAAGCCCTAAATCCCTAAACCCCTAAGCACATATGCACCTAAGAACTTGGGGATTATGGTTTAATTAAGTGCTTAAAGGAATTTAGGGGGAGAAAATTTAGGAACTAATGGATAAATAGAGATATATTGAGAAATAACTAAGCCAAACATTGTCTACCAATAAAGTAACGTTTATCAGAGGCACGTGATATTAAGGAAATGTAATTGTGAAAGATATTCTATTTTGTATTATTATTGTTATTACATATTTCAGAGATGTTGTTCCTCTGATTAGGGATTTCATTCATGTAATTGGTCATGTAAATTCTTGAGCTAAAACCTTCGCTGTAAGTCGGGTCAGTAGTACCCACAAAAGTATTATTAAAATGTATTTTTGAGTCTCGCAAGGAAATTTGGCCCTAATTTGGAGGAGAATTCAGCCCTGTTGGGTTATTAGGATTCTCCACTGATCAATATAAATAGGGGAGGCACCTCACTCATTTGGACACAGACACACAACTCAAGCAGTTGTGCTAAAGAGAGAAGAAACAACCCATCTGGAGGGGAGGAAGAAGTCTAGTCTTGTTCTTTGGATCTTACACTGTACTTGGGTGAAGTATATTTAGAGGAAGTTTTACTGGGTTTTCTTCCCCATGAGGGTTTCCCAGGATAAATCTTTGTATTCTCTTTTGATATTTTTTTCTTGTTATTCTTTCAGTTATACTTTGTTCTATTTGAATAGAAAACTTAACACGTGTGTGTTAGTAGAGCATACATGCCCTTGTCGAATATGACAATTTATAATTTTCCCAATCTCTTCTTCTACATTTTTTTTAATTCAAGTCGCATGATCTGTATTTGCAACAAACACAGATCGATAGTATTTTTCAATTTGAAGTGACTTCAAGCACCTCTTGGAGTCTATTTGGAAATTTGGATTGAATAGACACACCTATTGGACTCTAATAATCTCTTTGGATTGAATTCTCATGTTTCTTGGACAAACTTGAACTCATCTTACATATAGTGGACTAATAACAAATCATTCTAAATTTCAAGAAAGGAGCAACCTGAGAGGTATGGTGAGATTTTTTCCTCTTGAAATATAATTTAGTCTTCATTCACTCTGTTTGGATTGTTTGGATTGTATTATTTACTCATGGATTGTATGAATTGTGTTTTAGTATTCTTAATCTTCATCATAGACAACAAAAAAAACATATTACCAAGGAAAAACAACTACATGCACCCAAGAATGCTTTCAACCTTTCATAAATATAACCAAGAAAGCTTATCTGCATCATCACCAATAACCTTGCATAATTAGATAACTCCATCCATTACACAAACATTTGCTTAATTCCTCATGATTTCACTACAACAACTCACACAAACACCAAAAGGATCAAATTCTTAATCTTTTGGAGGGGACTTTCCCTCGTCCAAAACATGAAACTATAATGAAACATGATTTTTCCCTCATCCCTCTATAATGACATCTATGAAACTATCACCAAGTTCATTTCCAAAATGAGTAAAACTATCATGATTCAAATCACTTCTTAGGAACAGGGAGGAAGAGAAAAATGACATTATAGGAAATCCCTTGGATGTGATGAATTAACTTCATATTTCTTTGAAGAATTGGAATATCATTGGTATAGATATGTGGGGAGTCGTTAAGGATTCTTTGGAAAGCAATTTATCGATTGTATCATATTTACTAAGGAGGCGATCCACTCCCTCAAAACTACCAAAATATCAGGGATGATGATAAATCTAGACATACTAAAATGATTTAACCAACTAAATTTTAACCTTCAAGAAACAAACACTAACATCCTTTAGATTTCAATTTGATTGAATAAAATAGATCAAACATATGGTCACCTTCTTATTCTCTTAATTTCTAATAAATGGAGTCTCTTCACCCCCCATAATCTCCTTCAAAGGAAATTTTCAAGCTGAACCAGTAGTAGTGACAAAGAGAACTATCTATTGGAACCACTATCTCCCCTTGATATCATTTATGACACATTGATAATGAGGATCCCTACCACTAGAAAATATCATGAGCTCAAATCAATATTGCACATATTCTTATATGTTCTTATGGATCCTTGATTAATGAAGACAAATCCTAAATTGTATTTGACTCCCACATATATTTTCAATCTTTGTTGCCTTTTCTCCCTCCTCTAAGGACTCTGACCCAGGTTCAATCCCTTCTGATTAGCACAACAAATCCCAAGATATCAACCCAACAGAGCAGAGCTCAGTCGGTAGCACCTGCGATGAAGATGCAGTCTCACCCGAGATATCTCTCTTAATTGGTAACTACCAAAACCACGTTCCTGTAGTTGGGTGGGGAATTTTTGGTACCTCAGTCCCTTACCAAGGAGCTCAACAAATCCCATGGGTGGATTATTTATGCTTACTATGAATAGTTATACTGCAGTCCAACTTCTCTTATGCAACTTATTATCACAACAACCTTTGTGTAGCATAATCGTATTCAACTGATACAATGCGACTAATATCATATATTCATTCATAACCAAATATATAAGAATCCATTCAATGCAATAATTATAAAGGTAACTCAAACACATTCAAGATTCGCACATATACAGAGAATATAACATGGAAACCATTCAGAAAAAACCACAAAGGTGCTCTTCATATGGCATGAGAAATATATGCACCTTTCGTTTGCGCACTAAGCTGTAGACTGTGTTCTAGATCTTATTTTCTATCTTTATAGACTCTTTTTTCCTCTCATTCTCTCTGATATTCTCTCTATTCTCTCTCTGCTCTACTCTACTAACAATCTGCACCCAACCTAGAACGACTCAACCTCTCCTACACTTCTGTGCACTCAGCTACAAATTCTTCAACTCAAATGCATTCAGCAACACTAACAGAGAACAAAATATAGAGAAACTAACACTCTAACAATACAAAGCTAACAAAAAAGAAGCTAACCTGCATACAATGTGGGTTCCTTCTTTTATAGAATCTTTTACATACTCATTACAAACTCTTTTCCTGTCGCTTTCTCAGCCAACTTCCTATACTTAGACAACATGTTTTCTTTCCTATTCTAGTAACACCTAACAATAGGAACTAACGACCTAAATTACAAATATACCTTCATACGTGTGGTTTTTGTCGGCTCTAACCAAACTCATATACACGATATTTATGTCCTATCACTTTCTAACTGTTATGCCTTGCTGTATTTTTCCAGTCGTTATGCCACTTGCACGCCTTCTGGTACTATTATTCCACCGCATCTTCCCTCGTCACACTCCTTCCTTATGTCGTGGCTTCCTCTTCTGTCGCTCATCTTCCTTATTTTTCCTTCTTGTTGTTTCTTATGTCATAGATCCTTTCTCTTCTTCTTCCCTGTTGTTGCTTCTATTGTAGCTCCTTTCTCTTCTTATTTCCTGTCGTTGCTTCTATCACATCTCCTTTCTCTTATTCTTTAGCTCTTATCCATACTTGGGAAGAATTCTAAGTGAGTTATGATTTCCTTTACCTAGAGCCAACAAGCTCCCAATACTCACCTATGGCTCATCCCAAGCCACTCGAAGCTATTCCTCCATTTATTTCCTTGGGTTGACTTTACTGTGAAAATATTCCAAGATTTTCGCCACTCTTTCTGTTTCCATCTGCACTCCTTCCTCTGCCTTCTGCAATTGTTCCACAAGGTTGGAACTGACATATTCTTGAATTACCTTCTCTATTGATGTTGCTACGTCATGCACCTTCTAATGCACATGTTGAATGATTCCTATAACTCTTTCCATTTCAGCCTGCAAGTATTCCACTTTTTACACACAGTGTTGATGTTGTGTGTGCAACATTGTTACTTCCTGCTGCAATTTCCTCATCTCTATTTCCTTAGCCATTTTCTGCGCTAAGGGTAGCTACTTCATGTCATTTCTTATCTAAGTAATATTTTCTTCAACCGAAGTCAGTTCATTTGCAAGTTATTATGATTCCTCATCATCCATTAGTGATTCCCAAGTCTGAAAGACTTGGTCGATAGCCTTGGAAGATATCATTTATGATTCTTCTATCTTATTCGTAGCTTCAATTGTTTCTTCTCTTCTTTCCTCTATTACTTGGGGGTGTGCTTGGTTTTACCTGTTCCTCCAGCTCTACAAATTTCCTTCTGAGGTCTTTCGCTATTTCACAAAGTTGAGTGAATTTGGTATCTAATGCCATTTCTTCTTTTATCCTATCTTCTGCAAATTTTTTACAAACCAAAGCTACTACCTTGTATATTATATGACGGTTTTCTTCCCATTCCTTCGCCTTCTGTTTAGTTTCCTGGACTACTAGTTTCATTTTCTTGATATTTTTGTTTGTATCCTTCACTTGCTTAGCCAAGGTGCGTTCTCACACTTTTATTTCCACAACTGCAACACTCTGTATTGCGTATAATTTAGTCATCTCCATTAACGATAAATATATGGTTATCTACCTGATGTCTCTCGTAACATTGTTAAACTCTAGAGTTCCTAGATCAAGAACTCCTCCCGACACTTCCACTTTTATTGGTGGAGATGGAACTAGTATTATATTTGGTTCCACTTTTGAAGTCTCTGGTGGATCTTGCAACTCAGTGGTTGGGGTTGAGAAGATGACAACAATTTTAACATCTTCAACCACTTTACACAAAACTTTGAGCATATCAGTAACCGTACCTGAAATCTCTTCTTGTCGCTCCTCTATTGTTTTGAAGCGATTCTGCGCAGCTTCAGATATTACCTCAGTCCTCATTTTCATGTCTTCAGTGTCCAAGATAATGGTATTTGCATTTCTATCATCTTTCATCTTCTTCTTCTTCCTTTGGGACTCTAATTTTTCTTTCTGAGGTTATTCCTCTTACTTTTCTATTTTTGGGTGTGTCGGGGATGAATTGGAACGACTCTCTACTGATTCCAAAACATCCAGTGGATGTTCTTCCTCCTTCCCCTCATCTGGCGATGATGGGTTCTCCTTTTGTAGTTGTTCTCCCTCTTGCTGCAGTTGATCTTCTAGCACCAAAACGCACCATTCGTGCGGGTAGTAATAAAAAATTTCTTTAACCTCTTCTTCTGTCATTATGCATTTCTTCAAAAACAATTGACGTTGTTGGTCCAAGAGAAACTGCATTTTGACATGGTGCAGGCCAATCTCAAATCTAAAAATTTGAAAAAATTGCCAAATAGTGCTGTCATCTAACCTACACATGTTCTTTACCAGATTCCTTATAGATTTTCCATGCAAAATAATTCAATGTTATTTTTTGTCTGTCATGCCCTTTTTTCTTGTTGAACCAAAGGTTTTGGTATCTCGCTCCTCTGCAGTTCATCGATGGATCTACCCCATGGTATTTTGGTGGGTCAAACCATGCTATAAATGAAATTAAAATTAACATCCAGGAGTAGTGAAATTCCCTATCCTTTTCATGCACGTCAATGGCATCTTGTAGTATCTCATTCAACAAGAACTAACACCAATTAATCTGAACTCCCTCAGCGCAGAGGTCAACGAGTGCAATGGATCCCATAGTACATTGATTTGGATGCATATTGGGTAGTAACTTCGAGGCCAACACCTTTGTAGCAAAGTGAACTTTATAATCATTAAGGAAGTTGATCTGAAATCCTCTTTTATTTTTACTACATCATATTTTTCCTTCATCTGTGCAGTTGTTTCCACTTCTTGATCCTTCTTGAGAAGTGGTGTTGGGTCCATTATCACTATTGGTAGGCCTGTGATGATTGAAATAAGTTCAGCATATACAGGTATAGGATTTCCCAGCCATAAGAACCCACCATGAAAGAATACCAAGAACTGCTTAACACATTTGTTTATTGGGATGCGGTGGCCAAAATGTGGCATATATAACAACGATAGTATTCCAAATTGTACCAATCATCTAGCCCATTCCTTTGCAACAAATCCCTTGGGCACCTCAGGTGTATCCTATATAGTATCCATGTAGTTTTGGAGATCTAGGTCTTTGTGTTTCTTTGTATCATGATCAACAAAAGATATTTTTTTCAAGTTCAATATAATATCCATCAACACCTTCACGCCTTTTGGAACCAATGGCACTATCAGCAGGGCCCATGTCTACTTTGGTATTTTAACTTTCGGTGTATCAGTGCGTCTAGGAGGAATATAAGGTGGCATCAAATTTCTTGTCTAGGAATATTCCTCCTCCGATGGGGGTCATGACGTTGGGGTCAGTGATGTTTTTCCCTTCCTCTTTCGGTTACCAATGTGCTTTCACCATGTGGTTTCAAACAGACCTAGTTTGTCTTTTCCATATGGCCTAACGTGGTTCAAATTCACCACTAGAGTGGTCTGTGCAGCAGCTTGTGCTGCCTCTTGAGTGGTTGGTGGGGTTTCCACCTGTGGTGGGACATAACCAGTCATATCTTCCATGACTATGGTGGATGATGCAAGCTCAAAATCAATTGTACTTGTATTGGAAATGGAAATGACCATGCTACAAACACGTTTATTTGACCCTCAATGTTGTCAACACAGTAGATCTTCTCTCTTGCAAATAGACTCCAAAGAGTCTTGGCGATGAATTATGATAGCATGCAATAATTTTCCTTATCCATTCTTCACATGTGTGAATAATTAATCATAAAGGAATATGGGCGTACTACTAATTCATTATCAAAACTTTTATTTTATGCCACCAATTATTTGTCACTTTAAATGGTAGTTATTTACATAAATCCAGACATGACCAAAAATCACACCATAATATTTTCTTGAATTTGTTAAATTAATGACATCCAACATGTCCTATCATATTTTCTCAATCTTTTTTTCTAAGCGATCGAGTTAGAGTTAGCAAAATAAGGTTTCAATTGACCCCCTTTTTTAGATGAGCCAAATTTTACTTTCTTGATATTAAGTGGACTTAGGAATTGGTCACTAGAAATGTCAGCTCCTTCCATTACGCGCATATCATCTGACTCATGTATGTTTATCTCAAGCAAAACATCTTCATCTGGTTCTCCTGTAATATTGTAACATTCCATCCAATGGTGTACTAGCTTGCTGCATTGATTGAATTTCATGGCTGCGAACGATATTTCTTCAAATATATTTTCCTTCATTTTCTGTAGCACAACATCAATTTTCAGTTGCTCACTTGCGAACTCAAATGTATGGGTGAAGCCTTTGGATAACTCTTCCATTTGATAGTTCCTATTCACAACTCCACTGATGTATACCAATTCCTTGGTACCATTTCCAATTTGTGGATGAATCGATGCACCCACTCTTGTCATGGATATTCCTTCCATGTCATGCGAGAATGCTCATTATGCTCCACAGGATTTGGCAGTCATGTATACTTATGATCAGAGTAACTAATTTATTCCCCAAATATTATCTCTAGTAATATTTTACTTTATGGCGATTCAGAGATAGATTCTTTCTATGTACCCCACCATCTAGCAGGCATAGCTTTCAGCACAAAGTCCAAGGCGAACAATCGTTGTGATTCTGTAAATTTTTCTTCAAACTCCACCAAAAAATATGTAAGGTTAGGTAATCCTTCATATGTAGGAAACTCACTTGCCTCAGCTCCTACCCTTCAGAAATATATTGTGATTATTGCACATCTTCTCATGGAGACTTCATGCAACTTGTTCTGCCAATTTTCCAGCGCATCACCTGAATCAGACCTCCAAGAGATTACACCCCACCAACTCAGTTTTCCATCAACTGTTGGATTATATAATATTCTCTTGAAGACATGATATTATACAATGGATCCGGGTAATTTCCTTGGCTTTCACCATTTATTGGCTCGATATATCTATGCCCTTCAAGTGGATCAATGGGCACGATTGCCCTTATTTTAGAATCTTTAGATGACAAGATTATTTTCTTAAAGTTAATAATGGTTTGGTTGTCTATCACCCAATTGATTCCCAAAAGTGAAGGGTATGGATTTGTGTCATCAAAAATATCGATTACTTCAAAGTCTGCATATGTCCTTAATCCTTCGACTTCTACAGGAAATTGAGTTAGTCTACCAATTGGTAGAACCTTCAACTGGTTCACCAGTCTTAGTTGAATGGGAGACTAGTCTAGTCGTGGATTATTCATTCTCTCCCATGTATGTCTTGTTAACATATTAACATCTGAGCCAAAATCTAATATGATATAATCCATATCATAATCTCCTATTTCGACAGTCATTCGCAGTTCTCGACCTGTTTTTAGTATTTTCCTGATATGGTTCACTCTCTTTTCAGGTCGCAGTTGATATGGAGTTTCTTGTATAAGTGTTGTCAGTTCTGCGACAACATCTTTAACATTGATTAGTTCTAAAAAACATTAAAATATTCTTTAAGCTTACTAATATTTTTCATTGGCTTCTTCTGGAGTAACTATTCAAATCATTCGGGCATGGTATTTACTTGTTTAGATGTCGACAGTTGATTGGCATAAAAAAACTCTAGTCACATTTCCAAGAATGCTTCCTTCTCCTTCTAGAAATCTAGTGGGTCTTTCTTTTGTGCCATAGGTCACACCTATGGTTGTCCATGTTGTGTATTATGGTATGCTCCTGTCGCAACACCTTCTCTTGTAACCACAATGATGTTAGGTTCTTTCATCTCAACATAGATCATATGAATATTCTAGTTTGGTTTTGTATTCTAATTCTTCACCGGGTTGGGATTTATGACAGTTCGATCCCACCATTTCGTAATTAATTGCGGACACTATTCAACAGTGTGATCATATGATTTACAATATGTACATTTTTTTGCAGAACTTTGGCAATCTTGAGTAAAATTTCCTGGTTTCCCACAGTTATAACATATGACTTGGCCTCGTCCTCGACCAAATCCTCCTCCTCCTTATTGCTGTCCCTGGCCTCGAAAATTTCCAGCCCGCCTTTGCTGAGGGTATTGCTGTTGTGGTGGATATTGATTTTGTTGGTATTGCGATTGAGGATACTATGGTTGTTGGTATTGAAGTGGTGGATATTGAGCAGGTTGATACTGATTATGTGCTCATTCTTATTGCATATGCTCATCATTTTTCATCAATTAGGTATCCATCGCATTTCCCTGTAGCATCTAAAGTGCTCTGCAATATTTTTCATCATGTCCTATTGATTTACAAAATTTTCAATACTGACTAGCTGGTGTAATTACAATCTTCTATAAATACATACATTCTTCGGAATTGTGGCCCCTAGTCTGACATATTCTACACCAAGGAATCCCTTGGGTGTTTATCAGGTTCAACGCTCCTATTGCAACATAGTTCATGAGCGTAGGGAAATTGTATTTATGGTGTCCATCTATTCTACATCTCCTAAACCATAGTTCTTATTGAACTTCCTTTCCTCTCTTAATGTCCTGGAGTTGCACCGTAAGGTTGTCTAGCTACGATTGAATTTGCATAATTCATGTGTCAATTTCTCCAATTGGTAAGGATTACAGCTTCATTACTATCTCCAAATCCTCTATGTGCAACACAATATTATGTTGCATCAATGGGGTTCGGATGTGTGAAAACAAGGTGGTAATGAACCACTTCTTATGCTGTACATCTGACATTTGGAATCTCACTTTGGCCATTAATGTCATAAATCTCTAGTCAATGCCCCAGAAAGACTCTGTCGGTAGCTGCTTAATTTATTTGATCTTAGTAATGCACTATGACTCAGAATTTGGCTTCATAAATTCCTCTATCAGGCCCACTTGAATCTGTTTGAGCGTTTTTTGGGAAACTCCTACTGGCACTATAGAAACTTTCATGTACCATTCAAGAGCATGACCTCGTAGAGTCATGATCATCTATGTTTTCTTGATATTCCCATCCCATATCTATCGCACAGTTCACACAACTTCACAAAGAAACCAATTTTATTCTGGGTCTTTCAACCCATTTCCATTGAATATCGGTAACTTAATCTTAGTCCCAACCATTGGATTGTCTGCTGGTATTGTAGGAACAAATGTGTGTCTAGTTGGACTCCCTTGTACATTATTTATAGTGTTAGTACTACTTGTATTTACAAATTCACTTGGAGATAAGTCTCTAAATCTTACCTCTGGTGATGTGCATGGTGTTGTAGGCGATTTGTACCCACTTTCTTTATTTGGAGCTTCAATTGACTCTTTTGATTCGTCATGTCCTTTATATATCAGTTGATATTCTTCTTCTTTTGCGCAAGAGCCTTCATATAAGTATGACTCAAGATCATAGTCTTCTTCTTCTCTGGTCGTGCTACAACCTGCACCAGTACATGTGAACCTTTTTCCCACAGCAAATCGTTGCTACAACAACACATCTCCATCGCTATAGCAACGTTTAGAAGCCTAAATTTTTGTTGCAAAATTATTGTCGCATTAGCCACTCTTCGAATATTCTGTCGGTATAACGATAGAACATCGATAACATGTGGAGATTGTGGCTTTTTCTTCAAAAATAAATCTCAATTGATATAGCAACATCTATCTGTCTCTATAGCCACGGCTGTGTGTTGCTATTGTGACGGTTTATTGTGGGAAAAACAAGCGACTAAGTTAAATTGTGTCATTTTAGTGTTGTTTGGGAATCGCTATAGGGATAGAATATTGTCGCAAAAACCAGGGAATTTTTCATATTCCATTGTGACAGTGATGGAAGTTTGTCACAAAATCAAGACAATATTTCATATCGCTTCGATTTAGCAAAATACATTAGTCGCAATAGAGACGACAACCAGTCACTATAGATATGAAAGTATGTTGACATCAAGAAATGGCCAAGTCATTGTCTATTTCTAAAGTGACGGTCTATTGTCGTTATAAAGAATACAATCTGTCTCTATAGCGACGAGCATTTGTCACAACTTGGAAGCGACTAAGCACTAATTCGTCGCTATAGTAGTATTTCTATGTTGATATAGCACCAGAACTACATCGCTATAGCGATGTTTACTGTGTATTTTTTTTAAATATATAGAATTCACAGTAAATATTGTATTTCAAATCTAGGAGTACCTACTTTCTAGAAAGGACTTACAGTTGTGATGATGTAATTACTTGGAAATTCTGCTCCTTCAACTAATTATGGCATAAGTCTTTTTATTATTTACTTCTTATTCTCCCATGAGAATGATTAAGTGTTCACTCAAACACTGAGAAAAAAAATAATTACAGTTTCACAAAAGTAAATGCTCTCAATAAAAAAATAACCAATAGTCGTATGGCAAAGAAAATGCCACTTAAAATCATTTGCATTGCATACAACTCATTTAAGAGCCACTAATCAAATCACATTGAATGAATCTAAGTAGAGTATTTCGAGAGCTCAAGAAGTTAATTCAACCAGTTGAGGCCAATATTGTTGCGTTCTATGCCAACATGTGCTTGGTTCAAATTCCCCTAGATTAGCCACATTAGTCTACGACTCTACATTGATATATTTACCATGGATTCCATCAACAAAGGTGAAAGAATCACTTGGGTTTCACTTCGAAAAGGTGAATATGAAAAGGAATTGAAAAAATATGAAGATAACTTACAAGACTAAACTCACTCAGGTGAATATAAAAATGGGCTGTAAAAAGATGGAAAATATACAAGACTGAAATCACTCAGGTGAACATGAAAAAGGGTGATAAAAATATACAAGGTTAAATACACTCAAGTGAAGATGGAAAAGGGTGATAAAAAGATAGATACTGATTTAACAAAGGTGATTATGAGAAAAAAAATGTAAGATAGGTATATTTTCATTTAAGTTCAAGAAAAAGTGAGTAGGATGACACCGTAAACACGCCATATGAGTAAAACCTAAACTTCGAACTGCAAAAAGAAATCCAACAACAAATGCTTCACTAAAATAAAACAGGATCCAAGAAGCTTTCTATATCTGCCTAAACATTCAAGTAGTAGGACAATAAATACCAAATGTAACTAAATCAGGGGGTGTGGAACAACTTCATTTTATATTACAATATATCTCCTAAGGGATCAAACAATGATTGCTTTTGTAAAAGCAAACAGATTCCATGTATTGCTTCCTATCTGCTTAAATATTGGGGTAATGAGAAAAAAACACCAATTTGATGCAGAAATAGGGCCATGAAATAACTTCTTCTTTTTCTTCACTTTCCAGTACTTTGTTACATTGATCATGTGGCACATAATGATAAAAATAAATCCCTAGAAGGTGAAAAAAAACCCTAGACTAGATGAAAATATTTATCCTATTTTGTGACAACAAAAATCCCAGCATAGGAAATGTGGGGAACAACAATACTTTGGAATAAAATAAAATGAAAGATTGGTATGATTGGTATATAGGGAAGCCCCTTGTGGAAAAGAAGATACTATGTAGAGCAACGGACAAGGAATCCCAACTCAATGTGTTCCTGTCACACCAACATCTTAAGGTGAAAGTGTGCCACATAACAAACTCTCTCAGGGAATATCACGCCACTCCATTCCTTCAACACTCTACCTTTAATCAATTATAATGTCCTTTAGAAGTTATAACATAATCCACTCAAGTTTCCACTGCTGAAGTCTCAATTAATCCTTTACAGTTCATTTGATGACTCAACTGCATGTGAGACATAAGTCCCATGTTTCTAAATCATCGAAAGCATCTAAAGGTGGGAAGTTAAGCACTGAAAGCAAGCCTAAAATGTATTATACTTGTGTGGGATCTCAGGAGAACTATTATCATAAGTTAACATGTAAAAGAGCACCTCTCATATCTTTAGATAAGGAAATTCATGTACAAATAAACCAAGAAGAAAAACTGACAGTTTTAGGCAGTGGATTAGAGAGGAAAAAACATTTAAACTTCTTTGTGTCTCACACAATCAAAAGACTTGTTGAAAATAAGAAGAAAATTTTGGTAGGTTATGATTTATGAAGGAGATTGACTTAAATTGGTGTTTTTTTCTCAAGATGTTAGGGAAAATATCCCTTATCCTCAGAAAAAATCCTTCTAAACAGTCTTCAACCTCTTAGCATTAGGTTACTTGCATGAGACTCAACTAGACCAAAATACTTGTCAAATGAAAGAACCCAGAATTGGAAAAGAATGTGAAATAGATCATCCAACCCTCACAAATAAAAAAAAGTAGCAGGACAACAATACGACCAATTCACAATAAAAAAGCGACAGCAAAGTACTCCAAAAAATGTCATATAAGGTAGCGATATGGTGGATGGAACCTAACGAGGGTTTTTAAGGTGAACACAAGGGTGCAAGAGGAATTTTCCTATATGCCCGCAAGTGGAGTCGACAAATGCTAGCCAAACCTCAATATTATCCCCAAGCATCAAATATGCCCACACAAGAGAGTAAAATTTCCCCCATCTAGTTAAAAATGCCCACAGGGAAATAGAGAAATAAAAATTCCCACAAGGAAATAGAGTAAAAATGCCCGCAGCTTGTAAAAATTACCGCATCTAGTTAAATATGACCACATTTAAGTTTCAAAATACACTTACATCAATTCTCCAATTTGGATAAGCAATTGATTTGGGAAAATTTCTGCAGCCTGTTGAGAAATTCCTTGCAGCCAGTTTGTAAATGTCCGTTGGACTAATAAAATGCCCATGCTACCTTATAAAATTCCCACAGGCATCAAACATATGCATGCATGTCCATACAAATGCCCACAGAAATGCACAAAAGGTTGAAAAATGCCTGTAGGCTACCATAGAAATAGATGAAGTAAAATGGAGGAATAAATTAGGTACAATATGTTTGCAGAAATATACAGTTGTGAGATATTACTTTTCATTGATTCTGAAGATATATGTGAGACAAATTAAATATATTGAGATGAACAGACCAACAATATTTCATGGGGAGAAATATGGTTAGATAAAGAAAATAAAATAAAGTGAAGCAACATTGTGATGTTGTCATTGATGCATGCTTCCCTTTTATGAATTTACTAGATGACTGTCGATACATTCATTATGCGGGAATAACTGTACAAAAGGTTGAAAAATGTCTGCAGGAAGCTGTTAGCACTGATTTTGTGCTAAGTAGTTGGAGAACGATCGAATAATATCCGAGAGTTTAGGCCCTAAGGGTGTATGAGAACAAAAAATTCTAGTGCTAATCGTGCAAGAACAAGAAATAGGCTTACAAATTTTGGCTTGAGTAGGAGAAGCATAACTTGTAGTGGCTCATCAAATGAAAAAGAATGAACAGATCTATGATCACAAGCCTTTTCTCCATTCCAAGGTGGGAAGAGAAATGGAATACGCAGGTCAGTCGAAGCTACATAAAGGAGATGGTTCTTCAACAGTAGGAATCTAAGGGCGAGCCAAATTAACAAAGGGAGTATGTTTCACAAAGTCAACATGCATGGAAAAATTTGTTTTTTACATTTTGTGGAATAAATAAAAAATCCCACAAATTTCAAGGGTCATGATTAACGGGAGGATAGATCAGTGGAGGAGGTAATTTCCGCTAATCTAAAGTGCTCGTGAAGATTTTGTCTTTCAAATCAGTGGAATAGGTTAGGACAAAGGAAAGTCTTGACAATGGAGATTGAGTTTAGGAGAGATCCATGGCTAACATCCTTTCCACGGATTGAACATGCTTGGAGAAAATCACCCTTAATATTTGTGAAATATGGTACGCCTGTTAAAAATGGACGGCAGAGATGGAAGACAATTCCAATCAAAGGAATAGAAATGATTCTGCTTGTTGGAAGTTGTATAAAGAATAATCAGGGCCCAAAGCTATGAGTTTGCATACAACTCATACATTTAAAAGGCCCCTATCAAAAACCAAAACGAAGAACCATGGTTGAAGGAATTTATGCTCATCCTGGAGCAAAGAAGAAACATTTTGGGGGTAAGTACATAAAGGGTAGAGGTGATAGGTAATTGAAGGTCTAGAAACCATTTAAACAGATCTATGACCATAAATCAAATCCACATTGTAGATCACTTCCCGAACTCCAAAGTTCTAATGCCTCATGTATAGGATAATCGAAGGCGCCCTAATGATCAACCAATGGCATATGAGTATGGCCCTCACACAGAGTGGGATAAGGAAACATAGGCGTGGGAAGCAAGGACATCAAGATACTGTCACGAGGAGAGGTAGATGAACTCCAAGTGTCTAGTCCACATGCCATAATCTAACTAAGGGCTGATGAATATTGAAGCCATAGGTCACTTCCGCAGTTGATGACATGACATCGTAACAAAAAGTGGCTGTGTGGATGATACCTCCACACAAGGATCGGATCCAGAACCCACGTGACAATGCATGCTGTCATAATGTTACTCGATGATTGCATGTGTGAGGGTTTGATAGGGATATTGTTGAGTTTGACCACTTAGCTCTTTATAAGCACCACAGTCGGATCCATTCAAAGACACAGACTGGGTAAAGGTTGAAGAGAGGAAAAGGTGGTTGAATGTTATTTGTCCAACAATTCTGAGAGTCTTGATAGGAGCTTTGTGATGGATTTCCTATTTGAGAAACCTACTTTCCAAGGTATTCTATTGATCGATAAGCACCACTCTAAAATTCTTCCATTACTTGGTTTTCATGCTAAGAGGACTCTAGCCATCAAGGTAAATATGTTCATTACATTAGAAAAGTTTTCTAACGCCAATAAAATATATGGAAGGATGTTCATCACATTACAAAGACCTTCTGAGGCTGGTGAGAGCATTGTTGTCCTAATAAAATGCAACACCCCTGCGGAAGCGATGCCTAGAATATCCAGTCTAATGGGTATCCTGTTGAAGCCTCCGGACATGGTCATTGTCTCCATAATCACAAAACGTAGTATCCATTGCTATGGATGACCGGTTGGAATAGATTCTCGTATGGGGGGATGGAGGATCAAAGGCCTTCATTTTCATTGTCATTGACTCCACTTGCCAACTTTATCTGAGCTGACGATGAGTCCAAGAAGGTGTCGCACCGTATGAATTGTAGGAGGACCCTTCTCCTGGGAGAAGAGAAGCACAAGAATGAAAAGCCTATCAAGGACTTGTTCCTGTCGAAAAACAGGGCGTTCTTTCCCTAGGCTCCCACAACTAGAAGTGTTACCAAGAGACAGAAGTGTTGGGCGAGGAGATGAACATATAAGGGATATAAACCTTCATGACAGCTATGAAAACAAGTAGAATATTCCATCAAATGTAAAACAAACATAAAAAGTCCAAAAGAAGAAAGACGTGTTGCATGCACAGAAGGAGGAGAAACAACTCAAGCTGAGTCAATAGAAAATCGCTAAAGGTGTCCATAGTCATCGTTTTCATGACCGACAAGCTTGAAAACTGTAGATGTTCCATTATTGTTTAATTATAGCATGCAGATCTCTCCATATTATCTGTTTTATATGTATTAATCATGGTAAATACTCCATGTCTAAGTTTGTTAGGAGTTTGATTATGGTTGTAAGTGATTTATGGCCCTGCTTTGAGGTTAGTCTCGGGGGCCTGAAACACTATAAATATACCCTCTACAGAAGGGTAAAGGGTTGAAACCCATGAGACCTTTTGAGTATATGTAATTTTGACCTATTTTAATAAAAAGTTGTAGTGCCTGATGCTAGTCTTCGAATGCAGGAATTCATGTGTATTTCCAAGTTATAGTCTGTGATCTCTTTCCCTTATGTGCATGTTCTCCTTGTTGGTCTTTTCATTATGTTTTTCTTTCATATCATGAGATAAGTGTATTGTAGTTTCAAAATCCATATTTAACTATGCTCTGGCTACCGTATCTGATATCCACAAATTATTTCTACCAATGTTGATGTAGAATTCATCTAACTGGTGCTCTATGTTAATGTGTTTTCATCTTTGTTATTTTTCCACCAGACCCAAAATACATTGGTCGTGACTGAAGTACTACCTTACTTCTGTAGGAATTTCCTATGCAAATCGCTCTATATCTTTTGATAATTATGACTCCATAGCCCAATATAACCTTACCCCGTTTCAACCACGATGATATATGAACTTCATTTTGTGACTATATCTGGCCTTGTTATATATTTGTGAGAGATCCCTCTCTAGAAAGGAAGAATCCATCTCTCCTCTCCTAAACCAATTCTACTGTTACCTCGAGGTCCGCCTTCCAGAGCCTTGGGTGCGATTCTGAGTGCTAACAAACTGGTGCCGTTGCTGGGGACAAAATTCAAAATATTGCTTGGGAAGAATGACAAAAGGTTAAAGGGTTTCTGTGGGAAAATAGAAACTACTGCATGAGAAAAAAACGTTGTATAATTTCCCTGGCGACTCCACTAAAATATTCTGGAAGGTGACTCCACTAGGAATATCAGTGGCCAAAAGGATCGATACGGGAAGAGAGGTTGAAATATTCCCAGAGTATGAACGATAAAGTTTTAAATATGACTGTTGATGGTGAACAATGGTCAGGCATAAAGAAGGTGATACATCCTTCACCTGATGACTCCTCCTTCAAAGAGTCTTTGTTTCGAACATTTCAACAACTCCACTAGTGATATGATCCAAAAAATAAAGTCTGCAAAGAGTATTGGAAGGCTCCACTAGGAAAATGATCCCATTGTAAAGACATGGGAAGGTATGAAAAAAGGGTTAGGTACTCGAATTTCATCTTTCTTCAAAACGCATTTTCTTTTCTTATAAATATTTCCATATCCTTTCCTAAGTTTATCAAAAGAATCCCTCATGGCTTATTTCACCCCAAACAAAGTCATGGATTCACTCCTGTATATCCTTCTTTACAAACTGAAAGTATCTCTTCATCCTGTACATCAGATTTTATTCAAGACCTTTTTTCTGAACCACCTGACTTCAAGAAACAACCTAGTGAACCTCACGAGACTATGTCTAAGGTTACATCCTTTCCACATAACTTTGTTTCTTCCAATACCCAAAATCGGTACAGATCACTTCACCTACCTCGCATCCTTCATGGTTTTCCTACAAAAACTACAAATATCTTCCTAAGTTTGACGGAGAATATAAGAACCTTACATCCAAGAAACGTCTACAAGCCTTCGAGTATTTGCTTGACCTATTTGAGATAGAGCCCGATGATGTTTATATGAGAGATTTTTCCCAATATTTGCAAGGATATGTTAAGAAATGGTTTAAACATTTGCATCCTGGATCCATCGATATATGGGAATATTTTTCTCATATGTTTATAGAGTTTTTGGGTAAGAGGAGATCACTAGACCAAATACTTTCAGAGTTTTATTCCATGAAGAAACATGAGGATGAAACTATGTCAAGTTTCAACAAGAGTTTTGCAAGCTTTTATTATAGTATGCCAAAAGAAACCCAACCATTAGAAGGTGCTGCTAAACTGCAGTATGAATATGTCTTTCCCCCCAAATTTTCATTACTGCTCTTGGAGAGAAGGTCAGTTACATTGCAGCGTATGTTTATTGATTCATTATAGGTCAAAGAAAATATTAGGATGTCAAAAAGGTTTTCATACCAACACTATAATGATAGAATTGATGAAGAATTAGACGTTGAGCTGCATGAAATGAAAGAAACATTTTGTTGGAATCCCATACCTCTTTTCAGTAAATAGATAGATGATCAAACCAGTAATGTGTTG
Organism: Pseudotsuga menziesii; assembly: GCA_001517045.1. NCBI lineage: Eukaryota > Viridiplantae > Streptophyta > Pinopsida > Pinales > Pinaceae > Pseudotsuga > Pseudotsuga menziesii. The sequence goes on from LPNX011005919.1 coordinate 73,607, forward strand.
GAGACATTTACCACCATACACTCTCTTTTTGGTCAATTTGGCCTAGTTAAACCACTATCCTAAGTTTTATTTATTTAATTGACATTAGAGGAGCATTATATGACATCATCATGAGCACACCCACTCCTACCTTCAATCAAGGAGGTTAACTTAGCCTTCTCCTACATTCGGGGAGGCTAACTAGAGCACTCCGGGGGTGATCTGAGTGTCATTAATGCCCCATATTGCTAACTGATGGTTACAATTAGTTAAACAGAGAAGTGAAGGTGCATTCCTTCATTAAATTGATTATTTATTGATTATTTAATGAACTGGAGTCAACAGGAGCGCCTCCAACCACTTCTGATGCTCAGTTACACTTCAGTTAACCTCATCAGGGTTCATTGGAGTCATTGATGCACTACCACTTGTTGGTTGGCTTGCAGTGACATGTGTCTAAGCTACTTTCAGTTAGACTCAGTAATTTATTGCACTCTGACTTCAGTTAGGGCTCAGTTGAGTCAATTAGGGTTTTGATCAATGGTTAACTTGAGTGTTGACTGTGGCTTACATTCAGTTAAGCTAGACTCACTCATTCAATTCGAATGACCTCCTTGGGAATTCAAATTGCTTTGTCATTCATGGTTGCAACATGATCATTGTATTGTATTACTCATTCTTTATTGATTATACAGAGCGGCTAATCATTTTGTAGCACTATTACACCATTTTCATGCCGTATTGTCTAAAATCTCTTATGACTGTGTTTTAGCCCCTAGATTACTGTGATAGATTAATATAATGAAAGGGAGTGAGTTTCTACTAGTTTGCTTTCTGGAGATTTACACCAACCTGTCATAAGCTGCGTCAGTGGTGATTTTAAAGAAGATTCTGGCACGCCTATATACGATGAGTATGAATACGAATACTTGGATTCCTTTCCAAAAAAACGAACTGTAGATTTTGTAAATCCGAGACCAGGTGGGGAAGGAAATGAGGATCCTGAAATAGACATTTCTCCTTATTTTTCAAATTCATAAATTACATGTCAAGAGGAAATTTTTTGCTTGCTTGATCCCATTGGAGAAAATGATTGTGTATTTTTTGAAGCATGTACAAAGGATGAAGTTCCAAATTCAAAAAGTTCAAATGAGGTTCATGATGTCTCATTTGAAAATTGTCATGATTAACCTTTGCATAGTTCCTTTGAAGACCATTGGTATTATGGGAAAGAGGGGTTACTTCTCGAGCATCTTTCTCAGGATAAGAAAATGACAGAGTTTTCTAGAGGATGTCATGTTTTTTATGATCCTGTAGTTGAATATGTGGAAATAATTTTCGGGAGGGTCAGTTACGGGTTTGCAATAATGAAGGGGGTCACTGAGAAGAAAAGGATGATTCCAAATGGAATACCTATCTGTATATTTTAAATTCAGAATTTAATTTTCCTTATTCTATTGAAGAATGCAATGTTATTTTATTTGAAACACTATGAGAAATCAGGTTTTAAATCCTGAGGTTTTACATGAAAAATTTTATTCCACATTTGCAAATGGTCAGGGGCATTCCTCGCATGGTTTTCTTGAAAAACATTTCGGCAGGGTGCTGGAGGAGTTGCAGTTGGATCATTTATGTCATGGAGAATGAGTAACAGAAGACCTTGCAGGTTATCATGATCTAGTGGCAGAATACTTGAAGAATATTTGCGACAGTAATAGCTATTTACATATTTACAGTAAAGATCAAATCCTTTATCCTAAAGTTTTTCTAATAAGTTTGTTGTTACTACCCTTGATCATGCATGGGGTAAAGTTGGTTGTGGGACCATCTACTTGGTTGACTTCACTGGAAATCAAAATTCACTTGAATACGAAATGAGGTTCAGTGAGTAGGGTAGGTAGGTAGAGATGAATAAGGTCAACATGGAGAGCATTTATTTTAAGCAGTTTTAGTATCAGTTTCGGTTTACCAATTTGGTTTTAGCATTAGTTCAGTTTTGGTTTTCAGAGCATGCCAGAGATTGCAACGAGGTCTGGAGAGATTCCCAATGGATTTGACACATGTTCTTTGGGGTGTTTTGCTATCTCACAGGGAGGATAGCATCCCTAACAGGAGCCACTTGTTAGCACTGATTTTGTGCTAAGTAGTTGGAGGATGATAGAATAATATTCTAGTTTTTAGCCTCTAAGGATGTATGACAACAGAAAAATCTGGTCCTAATTGTGAAAGAACATGAAATAGGCTTATATATTTAAGCTTGAGCAGGAGAAGGATATATCGCAGAATCCATGGCCCATCGGATGAAGAAGATCGAACAAATCTATGATCATAAGCCTTTTCGTTGTTCCAAGGTGGGAAGAGAAATGGAATACGTAGGTCAGCCGAAGCTATGTAAAGGATATGGTTCTTCGAAGGTGGTGATCTAAGGGCGAGCCAAATAAATGGAGGGAGTATGTTTCGGAAATAAAACATGCACAACAAAAGTTGATTTTTACATTTTGTGAAATAAGTAAAAAATCCCACATATTTCAAGGGTCGTGATTAATGGGAGGCTAGACTAGCGGAGGAGGTAATTTCCACTAATATAAAGTGCTCACGAAGATTTTGTTTTTCAAATCAATGGAATAGGTTAAGATAGAGGCAAGTCTCTATGGTGAATATTGAGTCTAGGATATATCCATGGCTGACAGCATTTCCGCTAATTGAACATGCTCATAGCAAATCACCCTTAATATTTCTGAAATACTGTACACCCATTAAAAATGGACTGCAGAGATGGAAGACACTTCCGATAAAAGGTCCAGAAATGATTTCGCTCATTGGAAGTTGTATGAAGAAGAATAAGGGTCAAAAGCTATGGGTTTTCAAATGGCTCACACATTTCAAAGGCCTCTATCAAAAAACAAAATGAAGAACTCTGGTTGAAGGCAGTTCCGCTCATCCTGTTTGCAAAGAAGTGACGTTTTGGGGGTAAGTACATAAAGGGTAGAGGTGACAGGTAATAAAAGGTCCATAATCCATTTAAACAGATATACGACCATAAATCAAATCCATGGCATAGATCACTTCCCAAATTCCAAAGGTCTAATGCCTCATCCATAGGATAATCGAAGGCACCCTAATGATCAATCGACGGAAGATGAGTATCGCCCTCACAGGGAGTGGGATAAGGAAACAAAGGCATGGGAAGCAAGAAAATCCAAATACCTTCACCAGGAGAGGCCGATGAACTCCAAATGTCTAGTCCATATGTTGTAAGCTTACTAAGGGCTGATGAATATTGAATCCGGAGGTCAATTTTGTAGTTGATGACATGACGTCGTAACAAAAAGAGGCGGCATGACTGATATCTCCACATAAGGATTGGATCCTAAACCCATGTGACCACATGTTATTTCATCATGCTACTTGATGATGGCATGTGTGAGGGATTGACGATTCCATTTCTTAGTTCAACCACCTAGCTCTTTATAAGCACCATAGTCGGAGCCATTCGAAGACACAGACTGGGTAAATGTTGAAGAGAGGAAAAGGTGGGTGAATGTTGTTTGGCCAAGAATCCTAAGAGTCTTGATAGGAGGTCTGTGATGCTTTCCCTATTTGAGAAACCTGTTTGTCGAGGTATTCTAGTGGTTGATAGGTGCCAATCCAAAATTCTTCCTTTACTGGGTTTTCATGCTAAGAGGAATCCCACCATTAGGGTAAAGATGTTCATTACATTAGAGAAGTTTTCTAACGCTAGTAAGGTCGATGGAAGGATTTTCATCACATTAGAAATACCTTCTGAGGCTGGTGAGAGCATTTTTGTCCTAATAAAATACAACACCCCGATGGAAGAGATTCCTAGAATCCCTAATCCAATGGGTATCCTGCTGAAGCCTTCGGACGTGGCCGTTGTCTCTATAATCGTAACACATAGTATGCATTGTTAGGGATGACTGGTTGGAGTGGATTCTTGTACGAGGGGATGGAGGATCAGAGGCTTTCATTGTCATTTTCAGTGATTCAACTTGCCAACTTTATCTGGGGTGATGATGAGTCCAGTAAGTTGTCGTGCCATATGACCTATAGGAGGACCCTTCTCCTCGAAGAAGAGAAGCACAAGAATGACAAGCCCATCAAGGACTTGTTACTGTCGAAAAATAGGGCAGTCTTTCCTAGGCTCACACAAACACAAGTGTTACCAAGAGACAAATGTGTTGGTATGGGATCCGAACAAAGAAGGGACATAAACCTTCCTACTATTGGCAGGGGTTTTGGTAAGTGAGTTGGGAAGTGTCACGGCGGTTGCGCAAGCTCACACAGTACCACGCAAGGATAGATCAGCACGATGGGCGGCAAAATAATTGTTTTGAATATTTTATATATTATTTAACCAAGTTTGTCACAATAGGTCATTAGCAATTATAAGTTAGTTAGAAGTGAGCCTTCAAAGTAATGGTGCATGCCTATTTATAGATCTAGTTTTGCAATTAAAAAGAAGTTTTGGGGAGAACTGAAGCTTTATATATATTGATTCTATGAGTATCGCATGAGATCTAGTGTGATCTGAATCTTAGAGAAATTCCTGTTGTATCTGCGACCTATATGGGTTGCATTTTTTATGTATTCAGCCTCCGATTTTGGAGAAGAATTTTCTGGTTTTGGATCTTCTGCGCAGAGCTAATATATATGACAGTTGGTGCATAAATCCCGTCTTTTGCTTTATTGTTCTCTCTGCTACGATCTATATTGGTATGATGTTGTGAGTTGTTAGGATGTCATTGTGGTTTACTTTATTCCTGTTATACTGATGTTGATGCAATCTATTTTACGTTTGTAATATTGTTGTTGCATTATGAGATTGGATAATTTATATGCTGCTGCGGTGACAAATATATGATGCACTTTGTAGTCACAAAAATGAGTTAGTGTCGACTGCATAGTCCTGGATCTCTTAGTCATGTTGTTTTGTCATCAAATCCCCATATCCTCCATCCTCGCTGTCGAAAATTTGGTTTCAACAACTCTCCCTTGAACATCTCGGGTGAGACTTCATTCGCTCTGTGGATGTTGATGGGTAGGGTAAAACCTGTCTAGGCTGGTGCTCAGGGAGATCGCATTGGTCGAGCGTCAATAGAGTGAGAACCCATGTCAACAAAGATTTGTTGGTGGGTGTTCGCCAACAAATGGTTCTGTTGTCGGGACCGAGTTGCGATTGAGAGGAGGATATGTTTTGGCATCCGACTCTACTAGAGATCGAAGGGTGGTTTGAGCAAAAGTTGCGGGAGTTTGTTGAAGCTGAAAATCAAAATCCAAAGTTGTTGATGGGCCACTGGTTGGATAGGTATATCCACGACAGTCCTCATGAATGGTTCTTTTATGAATTTCATGTCCTCTTGCATGAATGGCTGGCAAAGTTCACTAAGAAGAAGAAAAATTTCCAAGGAGAAGAGCCGACATCCTAGACCCTAGAGCTGATCCAAGAGTTACAAGAAACCAACAATAAGGCATCATGGGAAATTGAAGTGTGTTTGGATAGTATCTTAGAAGGATACATCATCAACTTTGCATTTGACACCAATAAGTCATTTAGGGAATCGAAAATGGAGTTCTTCAGCAGACCACAAGAAAGATTCTTTCTATCGCTGCAGCTGTCCATTAAGCAGTTGGTCTGCGAAAAAGGTATCCTGAAGATGGACCAAGAGTAGTGGAACTTTGGTGTGTGGAGGATGTAGGCACTATGACGAAAGTGGGCAGGTGCATGGAAAGGTAAGGGGTAGATGGGCATGAGTTTTGGTGAGAATGTGAAGGTCACTGAGGAAACAAGTGGTTGTACAAGGGGAGGAGCAAGGTTTCGAGAGAAGAGGTAGAGGACATGAGAAGGTCCTACTGTGATCGAAGTGTGATGGCGTGAAGATCAACCAAATGGGATGAAGCAACCTTTCTTTGATGACGAGGACAACCAAGCATAGGATACGCCCAGGAGGACGACAGGATCAATCCCCAGTAGTAACGTGTCCACACCTCTGCACACTACTCCACCACAAGGAAGAAATGCACATACTACGTCAAATTTACTAACGTGTCAACAACAGTCTAGTAATAGAGCACCAGCAGGAGGAAGAAGGCCCAGAATGGAGGGCGACAAAATGAAGTTACCAATATTTCCTGGAAATGGCACTTTTGATCTAGAGCAATATTGGTTCTTGTGTGAGGAGATCTAGACCGTCCGACAAACTGTCGTTGATGATGTCAAGAAAATTCAGCTGGCCACTACTCTTAGGGTTCATGCATTGGAATGGTTCATGAGATTCATGCGGATTCCTCAGGGAGGTACCGTGAAAACATTGGATGAGATCCAAACGGGGTTATTTTAAGAATTCAAGAAGCTGAAGTCTAAGGCTCAGTATATTACTGAATTTAAAGAGATCAAACAATTCCCCAGTGAGATGATTTCAGACTTTGATTAGCGGCTTAAGACATTGATGTTTCGAGTCAGTTTTCAGATGAGCGATGTTCAGCACAAGGAATGTTTCATCGTCGCGCTTGTCCCGCATATCTAACAACCATTAATGCAGCAAAAGATTGTGACACAGAGCAAGGATCTGGAGACCGTGATGAAATTGGAGGCATTAGCAGTAGGAGAAAGCATAGTATGAATGAACCAGATTCAAGCACAGTTGGCCAACCTGATGCTCCAACTGTAATATATCAAAAAGGCCAAGGAAGTGTTGATGAAATTGTAACTTTGAAATATATTCATCTATATATCTTATGTATTGTACCCTGATGTTTATTCTGGGATGTGTCTGTAATGTATTTGAGTCATGTCATGCCCCGATGTTTATTCCGGGAAGTTTCTATAATGTAAACAAGTCATGCCAAGTCATTTTGGGTAACCCTCCTATTGGTAAAGGGTTAAAGTCCCCGCAGTTGTGGGGCCCTAGGGTTATTAGACTATCCTATAGAATTCAACCCTAGGTGAGTCATTTTAATTCAAGGCAATAGTCCCCACCGCTGTGTTAAGGATAACCCTCCTTGTTGGTCGGAGGAGGCAAAGTCCCCACAAGTTGTGGGGCACTAGGGCTTTTAGACACTCCTAGAGATGTCGGCTCTAGTAAGTAATTGTTAAGTGAGGCCGACATGTTGGAGTGGGTTTCAAATGAATGAAAGAATATAAATAGAGAGTGAGCCTCTCTATTTATCACACACACACTCACTCATTGGGGCGCATGAGTGAGAGAGAAGTTACTGGGATCAGAGAGAGAGACTACTGCTCTCAGGAGATCATATTTATGTTTTCAGGGTTTACTTTTGGTGCTGATTCTATCTCTGAGGAAGTTGCGGGGTTTTATCCTTTATGGTTTCCCTAAGGAAAATTCTTTGTGTCTCTTGTCTCTTGTGTTTTATTGTTGTGCATGTTATTCTCTCAGTTAAAGATCCTAAGATCATAA
>LPNX011005919.1:81059-172811 GCA_001517045.1 Pseudotsuga menziesii
CATTGTATCAGAGCTAACCTGAGAAGAAGACATTGTGCAGCTGCAGAAGCTAGGTCTTCCTACTTTTTGGGTCTCTTTCCACAATCCATCGGCAACATTATTCTAGGCTGACTCTCCATTGAAGGGCACATATTTCTGTCGTAACGGAATTCGATTCCGAGCATTTTCAGTTTTTGGTGCGGGAAATTAGGGATTCTTACAGAAGAGGAATTTTTGAATGAGCCTAGCATAGGATTGATCTCCTCATCAAAATCTAATTTTAAAGACCTGGATCAATATTTTTGGTTGGGTGAAACTCTGGGAAATTCAAACCCTAAAATACTAAAACTGATATGTTTTGGTACATTTTCTATATCATGGGATTTGAAAAGGCTCAGGTGCTGAAAGTTTTAGAGGATGAATATAAAATCCTAATTTACACTGTATCCAAAATTCAGCCTCATATTTTCTATATTCTGGGATATATGATCCCTCCAAGTTAGGGTTCCAGCCTCTTCCAGAATTCATCCCTAAATAGGACACCTGGGGAGAATTACTATATCTTGGACTAAAAAGGTCCAAATGAAATTTATGAAGATGTAATGGAAAGGGAATGGGATTTATTTTCTTTGTTCCAAGTTTCAGACTCAGAAGATGAACCAGTGACACATGGAAGTCCGTACAACTTCACTGTATTGAACAGTCCTGTAACAGGTCACCTTGGGAAAATGATCATAAGTCCCAATTAGTGAAACCAATTCTGATGAAACCTGTGGTGTTGGAACGGGGACATGCGAGGCTACCATAGAGAGAATATTTAGATATAAAGGATCAGTAATTTCATATATACCACAGAAAAAATACCAGGAATTTCTGCAGAAGAAATTGGAAAACTAGGGCTTCTTGTTCCGGGAGCTTCCCTCCATTGTTTTCAGAAAAGGAGTACATTGGATAGCTTGCCTTTAAAATATCTATATTTCTATCCAATAAGATCTGAAAGATTCCAAGTTTTGAAAATTAGGGTTTCTCTAACAAACCCTAGATTAGCCAGCTCCAGAACCAGGATGGACACCTCAAATCGGTAAGATCTAATCTCTTGTTATTTTCATTTGAGGTTCTCATTTCAAAGTGATATATCACATCAGCTTGATGATAATATTGGTGAAGTTGAAAACTTCCAAGCATGGAAGTATATGATCTCTCTGAATAAAATGAATTGGACACCTACATGAGTAGAGAGGTTCCAGTTCCAGAGGGAGATGAGGCTAGAAGCCTTACACAAGAAGATCATTGTTGATTCAATCACGGATCAACTTGTACCACAAGTGTCTTCCCTAAAGACACCAAATATTTTTGATTCCTTAACCAATCTATTTGAAGGGAAGAACATAAATTGGAATATGACCTTAAGAAACCAGTTGAAGAATATGAAGATCCAGAATGCACAGACCATACAGTCATACTTTATGAGGGTCTCTCAAATCAAAGAACAACTTGTAGTAGTAGAAGAAGTGGAGAATGCAAAAGTGGTGATAGCCACCTTGAATGGCCTCCCAGGATGATGGGATTCATTCATGTGAAGATGTGTGCCAGAAGGAAGTGATTACTTTCAGCAAAATCTGGGAAGAGCACACACAAGAAGAAGAAGCTCGACCAATAATAAGAGAAGAGAATATGGGAGCAACTGAAGATCAAGCTCTTACCATCCAAAGAAGATCCCTCAACCAATGAGGATTATGAAGATCTCAACTCTTGAAGAACATCTTATCCATCTTAGCATTTGGATAAGAAGTGATGCTATTATGAATATAGAAGATGATGAAGCTGAAGGCTCAAGAAGGAGTCTACCCATGAAACAAATAAAGATAAGTATTCAATTGCCATTTCATGATATTGTTTTGTTATGCATTTGTTTATATTCAGTTGATGTATTATGCATGATAGAATGTTTGCATTAATGACTGTATACTACTAATATGCATGTGATGGGTAAGTAGTTCATGGTGCTATACAACTCTCCATTGCTACTTATCTAGAATGAAACCTCTTTGCTGACATATTGGATTAGTGCACAATCTCAATGGTGTCCTGGTAGAGATGGAAGGAATCTAGAAATTTTCTATGAGATATGGATGAATGTTGCATTGGGTAAAGTAGTTGCATGATCATATATTTATGCATAAGAATTTGCCAGTATGAATATTCCTTATGAAATGTTTCTAACCATACAAATGCATTTGACTTGTAGGAAAGATCGCATACATAATCGCCTCCAAGAAAAGAAGGATGAGACTTGCTTCGAAGAACAAGTAACGACAGTTCAAGATGAAGAATAATATGACGAATGCAGCGACATCATTGATGCAGAACCTTCCAGCCATGAATAAGTAACAAAGAAGAAAGGGAAGACCAGATCAAGAAGAATGATGTCTAGGATGCAGTATCGATACATGAAGGGAAGTTCATAGTTCCATCATGCAGTAGATGGAAACATCTTGGGATACAAGGCAAGATTCCTAGCACGAGGCTTCTCACGAAAAGAAGGCATAGACTACGAAGAGACATTTGCAGCCAGTGGGAGTTGAAACACATACATGATGAGCTTGATGAAGATCTTAACCTTTGCTACAAGGTTGAAGATGAAAGTAGGAGAAAGCATAGTAGGAATGAACCAGATTCAAGCACAGTTGGCCAACCTGATGCTCCAACTGTAATATATCAAAAAGGCCAAGGAAGTGTTGATGAAATTGTAACTTCGGAATGTATTCCTCCATATATCTTATGTGTTGTACCCCGATGTTTATTATGGGATGTTTCTGTAATGTATTTGAGTCATGTCATACCCTGATGTTTATTCCGGGAAGTTTCTATAATGTAAACAAGTCATGTCAAGTCATTGTGGGTAACCCTCCTATTGGTCAAGGGTTAAAGTCCCCACAGTTGTGGGGCCCTAGGGTTATTAGACTATCCTAGAGAATTCAACCCTAGGTGAGTCATTGTAAGTCAGGGCAATAGTCCCCACCATTGTGTTAAGGATAACCCTCCTTGTTGGTCGGACGAGGCAAAGTCCCCACAAGTTGTGGGGCACTAGGGTTATTAGACACTCCTAGAGATGTCGGCTCTAGTAAGTAATTGTTAAGTGAGGTCGACATGTTGGAATGGGTTTCAAGTGAACGAAAGAATATAAATAGAGAGTGATCCTCTCTATTTATCACACACACACTCACTCATTGGGGTCCATGAGTGAGAGAGAAGTTGCTGGGATCAGAGAGAGAGACTACTACTGTCAGGAGATCATCTTTATGTTTTCGGGTTTTACTTTTGGTGTTGATTCTATCTCTGAGGAAGTTGCGAGGTTTTCTCCTTTATGGTTTCCCTAAGGAAAATTGTTTGTCTCTTGTCTCTTGTGTTTTATTGTTGTGCATGTTATTATCTTAGTTAAAGATCCTAAGATCATAATGCTAGTTTGAATGATAAAAATCTAACAGGAAGATCATGATAATCTTTTGTGCACCCGGTGCCATGCAGATGGCCATACCAAGGACACATGTCCAACATTCCAGAATTATTTGTCGTCTAGAGTCCCAAACTCATTGAGTTGTGCTGGTATACCATGGTGTCACATATTTCAAGTCTATGGGCATCGACATGAGAACTGCGAATACATGCAAAAGATGGTTACCAAGGCGGAAAATCTGTATTGCACATTTTGTCGATCAGTAGGACATGATGACAAAAACTATCGAGCTTATGATTTGCTCCAGGAAAGAACGTATGATTCATATTTTGTGAAAGGTGAGGACCCCCAGGCAATGCAGGCACAGCCACAAGTGGTGTAACCAGCAGCACAAGCGCTGTATACACCACCACCTCCGTTGCAGTTTGTCCCCACGCAATTGCAACAACAGTTTTCAGCGTAGCCGCAGTTTGCACCTCAGCCACAGATGGTGTTACAACCATAGTATAACCAGGTGCCATGACTATAGTATAATCAACCACAATATGTTCAAGATACGCACTATTTCCAGCAGCAACCAAACCCACCGCAGCAACAAATGGCCCAATCGCATTTTCAGCAAGGAGGAGTTCAAGGAGGATTTTGTGGAGGGTTCTGAGGTTGAGGAGGAGGATTTGGTTGAGGAGGAGGATGAGGTCATGAATCGATCTACTGTTACACCTATGGGATATTTGGGCATTATCATAGGGAGTTCCCTCATGCGCAGTGTACATACTGTGCAGACAGCGATCATAATGTCGAAAACTGTCCTCAGTTTATTGCAAAATGGTAGGCTGGAAACATTCCTCAATTACAGAACGTGCAAAATTAGAATCATCCTATGTTCCATGCACAAAACCAGCCAATGATGCAAGGTCAGATCCCACCGCAGAATCGGACTCAAAACCCGCCCTAGGCTCAGAACCTGTCAATGAATCAATTGATGAATCAGCTGATGAATCAGAACCCACCAGTGACTCAATCCCGGAACCTGAATCAAGGACCAACGGTTGCAACAATTCATGCTGAACCGCGAATGAAGGAGGTCGAAGTTGGGATTGTCACTCGCGTTGGTGCGACAATTGGAGACAAGGGACCGTGTCAACAATTTTGGCTCGCTGACAAGACACTTTATTTGAAGCGAAAAATGCAATCGGAAGAAATCCAGGTAAGTTACCAATTATTGGCATGCCATCTGCTTTTGACCCATCTGTAGAAGTAGGACCATCACAGCAGCATGGTGCCTTGCGACAGTTCTTTGAAAGTTGTCTATCACTGGAAAGGGACTCTGATGCCCTTGTCAAGCTTGAGGCATATTGTATCAACTGAATATGGCAGTGAAATATTCTGCAGTGAACTCTTTGCAAAAGCGGAAGACAGGAAAGGAGATGAGGATGAATATCCATATCGGAGATTATGAGCTTGATTCTGTTATTTTCGATGTCAGATCAGACGTAAACATCCTAACCAAGCAAACAGACCTTGGGAAATATGACTCTGGGATGGTCGCTAGTACAGTTGTGACTAGAAAAGTAGGCTAAGGTGCATCCCATTGGTCGCATATCTAATATGGTTGTCGACATTGAAGGTATGAGAACGCATGTTGATTTTGATGTGATATAGGTAGTCGAAGATGGTGGCTCCTATCCCGCTTGGCTAGGGATTGGATGGGATAATGATAGCATGGTGGTTATCAACTTTAAGAAACGAGTTATGACATTTGAAAACCAAGATGTTAGGGTCATTGCTCCTATGGACCTTAAGGAAGGACGTCGGTATATTGAACCTGTAAGGGATGAAGCTGGTAGGAGTTGGGACCATGCCTATAATATCTCTGAGGATTATATTCACTCGACTATCGACGGTGAACTTGGATAGCGCAGTGCTGGTTTTGCATCCTCTAACTCCGAATATGCTATGGAAAATTGGTAGAATCGATTGCATGAAGTATCATTCAAGAAGTGTGGGTTGATTACACAGTCTCTCTACCACGTATCCATTGAAGCTGTCACGTTGCCCATTTATGAAGGACTGTTGGGACTATAAGAGTTCTTTCAAGAATTCAAAGAGAAAATTTTTGAACCACAAAGGATATTGTCCCTATATTTTGCACTGAAGACTACCCCAGCTCAATGGTGGGAAACATATAAACAAATGATCCACGACTGGGAACAGTTGCAGAGAATGATGATGGTGCACTTAGGCGATTCAGAGGTCTACCATGTGGGGAGATACGGTGGACAACCTGACCCCACCAATAATTTGATTGAGTGTCAGACTTTGTGGGCATCATGTCCCAGAGATGAATGGGTCCACACTTTCATCTATACTCTGGAAGAGATGACGGTATCCTGGTATGTAGCAGCAGAGTTGCACCGAACTTTCTCCATGTGGGAAGAGTTTTCTGTTTGCTTCGTACAGACATTTAGTTTCCAGGATGCCAACCCAGAGGTATGTAATGCTTTACAAATCATCCACGGCGTTGTACTAAAGGTCATCCATGTCACCTATCTAGTTGATCCACATGCGCATTTCTCCATCCAATCCATGATGACCTGCTACAAATTTTTCGGGGAACCCGAACATGATGATGAGTTGCGAAATGTTAATATTCCAGAGTTTGAAGGAGTCCGCGATGTTGCAGCCCCAGACATCTCAATGGATTTAATGAGTCAGCCATTGAAGATCTGGAAAGTTAATATTGGGTCAGAAGAGAACCCCAAATTTTCCAATGTCGGGGACTACTAGGATGAGGAGACCATGGCCAGGATCACGGACCTGCTACATGAATTCTAGGACCTTTTCGCGACATGGTTTTCAGAAATGAAGGGGATTTTGGGAGACCTGGGTGAAATGAAAATTTTGTTGAAACCGGATGCTAAACCTGTGCGACAAAGGCCATATCGACTGAACCCATGACACAAGGACCGGGTGAAGGCTAAGATAGACCGGATGCTCGATGCTGGGATCATTGATCCTGTAGAAGAATCCGAGTGGATAAGTCCAATGGTGGTCCAAGATAAAAAGATGGGAGAAATCCGCATTTGCATTGATTTAAGGAAGTTCAATGATGCATGCGTACATGACCTGTTCCCGACACCTTTTACAGATGAAGTGCTTGAAGGCGTAGGCGGCCAGGAAATGTACTCTTTCAATGATGGATTTTTGGGATACCACCAGATCTGTATTGTGAAGGAGGATCACCACAAGACCACATTTGTCATGGAATGGCGCTGTTTTCAATACACAGCCATGCTGTTTGGGATAAAGAATGCACCAGCCGTATTTTCTCGCATAGTTGTCTCCGTATTCAAAGATTTTATTCAAAAGTGTCTGCAAGTGTTTATGGATTATTGGACTGTTTATTTACTAATTAGGGACCATCACGTCAACCTGCGACTGATATTGGAAAGGTGTCGACAGCATCATATCGCATTAAACTCTAAAAAGTGTATTTTTTGTGCGTCATTTGGCATACTACTTGGTCACATAGTATGCAAAGAAGGTTTGTTGGTCGATCCGATGAATATCGTGCTAATCCTCAGTTTACCACGACCAACAAATATCAAGATACTTCAGGAAACACTCAAGCATACTAGATATTATCGCAAGTTTATCAAATGATGCGCTGTGATTTCTACTCCCATATAGAAAATACTAAGGAAGGATGCAACTTATGAATGGACTCAGGAATGTCAAGCAAGTTTTGACACCTTAAAGGCCAAGATGGCCTCTACGCCAATACTGGTTTTTCTTGATTGGAATAAAGAGTTCCATGTGCACATTGACCCTTCTTCTATTGTGTTGGGGTTTGTTCTTGCACAACCAGGTGAGGGCGACCTGGATCACCCAATAGCATATGCCAGTAGGAAGTTGTCATTTATTGAACGAAATTATACAACAACGAAAACGGAAGGCCTGGGGATGGTTTATGCTTTGCAGAAGTTCAAGCACTATTTTTTGGGTGGACACTTTAAGATGTTCACTGATCATTCTTCTCTGCAATACCTGGTCAATAAGCCTGTATTGGGGGGGGATATATGTCGATGGTTGTTACTCTTCCAGGAGTTTGATTTTGAAATAATTGTAAAGCCAAGACGATTGAACACTGGTTCGGATCATCTATCTCATGTTGAGAACGGTGAAGAACTGACCAATATTGATGACATTTTTCTAGATTCCCAAATGTTCCGTGTTGAAATCGTGGAAGATTACTATGCACCAATTATTCAATTTTTGGCCACTGGTGTCGCCCCAGAGGACATGTCAACTAGAAAAAAGAAGCAGCTAGTCATGAAGGCTTTTGATTTTCAACTAATTGTTGGACAGTTATATAAGCTTGGACAGGATGAAATCTTGCGATGATGTATTTTACCGCATGAGCAGGGTCCCATTCTCGAAGAAGCACATGCAAGAATTGCAGGAGGCCACTATGGAGGATGGGTTACTGAGGGGAAGGTGTTGCGTGCCAGGCTATGGTGGCCTATGTTTCATAATAATGTCATAGACTATGCAAGGAGCTGTGATGTCTACCAGCGTGTCGGTAAACCATCGTGGCAGGATGAGATGTCACTGGTACCGCAGGTGACTCTGCAACCATTTGATAAATGGGCTGTGGATTTTATGGGTCCTATTAATCCACCAAGCAAGCGGACTGGTGTGTGATATATTAATACTGTAGCTGACTATGTGACTAGCTGGGCAAAAGCTGCACCAGTAGTAGATTGTACTACTGCGACCGCAGTACGGTTCATTTTTGAAAACATTGTGACATGATTTGGGTGTCCTAGGATCTTGATGAGTGACCAGGGAGATCACTTCATCAACTAAACAATGAAAGCATTAAATGGGGAATTGCAAGTGCAACACAAGAGGAGTACACTATACCATCCATAGGCGAATGGGACTATCGAAGTATTCAACAAAATTTTGGAAATAGCACTAACTAAGGTATGTAATGCTAACCACAATGAATAGGACCTGAAGATTCCCGCAGTGCTATGGGCCTATCGCACTACTTGCAAACGGCTAACCAGCCATACACCATTTAAGCTGGTCTATGGGAAAGAGGTAGTCATGCCCATGGATTATATTATTCCTAGTTTGCGCATTGCCATGGCGACAGGCATGGATGATGAAGAAGCGTTAGAAGAGTGAATTTCACATTGAACCAGCTTGAAGAAGACCACTTTATTACTGACTTCCACCAACATGTTGCGAAGGATCGAGAGAAGGCGTGGCATGACTACCACATTAAGAAAAAATAGTTTGCAGAGGGTGATCTGGTGCTGTTATATGACAGTAAGTTAATCAAGAATCCCGGTAAGTTACAAATGCATTGGTTAGGTCTCTATCGTGTCCATTCTATTACTTCTGGAGGTGCGGTTTAGTTACATCAATTGAATGGTGCAGTATTTCCAACGCTCATCAATGGGAGTCACTTGAATCCCTATAGGACGGGGCCATAATTGTGCACTACTTGAAGCAATGTAAAAAAAAATGAATATTTTGTTTTAGAACAGCAAGGAAATCCTAGGGGAAGAGGCTGCGCAAGGTTAGAGTTTGTAGCGATGCCTAGTCGACCACTTACGACAGTTGCAGGGCTGTGGGTTGGTCAAATCAAGTAATAAATGCAAGTAGTTAAAACAGTTGGCTGGCAGCTCTTGTTGAAGGAATATGCATTAATGGTTGATTCGACCATTAGAGGACTAGGATTGTCAGTGGATTTGGTGTCATTAATACCAGGTTTAGTAATAATGGTGATAATAGATTTGGCAATGATGAGTTTGAATTGAAAGTGGCTATAAAAAGCACACAGGATGCGGGAGGATGGCATTGTTCAGTCGAGTGAGCAGTGTATTAAAGCAGAGTGTGAATTGTGTAGTAGGTTGTGAGCTATTGAGTGAGTTGCAGTGTTGAAGGTTAGAGTTTTCAAGTGCATTTTTTAGGGTTGGGGCGTGAGGCATGCTGAGCGACCTCGACGTCATTGAGATTTCAAGTGAGTTAGAGTCCCCTATTCAGCCCACAACTGTCGAAGAAGAAGTCATGAGCATGCCAATTGGCTCATCGTCTATCCCCAAGCGAAGTGGCAGGCTCAAAAGCCCAGTTTCATGCCGCCATAAAAGAGGCAAACCCGCACATCGACAAGGGTTGTGTTTTTTATGTATTCAACCTTCAGTTTTGGAGAAGAATTGTCCGGTTTTGGATCTTTTACGCAAAGCTAATATATATGGCAGTTGGTTCATAAATCCCGTCTTTTGTTTTATTGTTCTCTCTGCTGTGATATATCTTGGTATGATGTTGTGAGTTGTTAGGATGTCATTGTGGTTTACTTTATTCCTATTATATTGATGTTGATGCGATCTATTTTAAGTCTGTAATATTGTTGTTGCATTATGAGATTGGATAGTTTATATGCTGTTGTGGTGACAAATATATGATGCAATCTGTAGTCACAGAAATGAGTTAGCGTCGACTGCATAGTCATGAATCTCTTAGTCATGTTGTTTTCCCATCGAATCCCCATATCCTCCATCCTCACTATCGGAAACTTGGTTCTGACAGCTCTCCCTTGAACATCTTGGGTGATACTTTGTCTGCTCTGTAGATGTTGCTGGGTAGGGTAAAAACTGTCTAGGCCGATGGTCAGGGAGATCGCGTTGGTCGATCATCGACAAAGTGAGAAACCCTATTGACGAAGCTTTGTTGGTGGGTGTTCGCCAACACCTTCCAACTATGAAAATAGGAAGAACATTCCATCAAACACATAATGAACATAAAAATTCTACAAGCAGAAAGACATGTTGCATGCCTAGCAGGAGGAGAAAAAAATCAAGCCGAGTCAGCAAAAAATCACTAATGGTTCCTCAACCGTCGTTTTCATGACCAACAAGCCTGAAAACTGTAGATGTTGCATTACTATTTAAGTCTAGCATGCACATCTCTCCATATTCTCTATTTTGTATGTATTAATCATGGTGAATATTCCATGTTTATGTTTGTTAGGAGTTTGATTATGGTTGTAACTAATTTCTAGCCCTAATTCGAGGTTAGTCTCAGGGGCCTGAAACACTATAAATATACCCTCTACATAAGGGGAAAGTGTTAAAACCCATGTGACCTTTGAGTATATGTAATTTTGACCTTTTTTAATAAAAATTTGCAGTGCCTGATGCTGGTCTTCGAATGTCGGAATTCATGTGTATTTCCAAGTTACAGTCTGTGATCTCTTTCACTTATGTGCATGTTCTCCTTGTTAGTATTTCTGTTAACTTTTTCTTTCATATCATGAGATAAGTGTATGGTAGTTTCAGAATTCATATTTTACTATGCTCTGTCTCTTGTCTCTGATATCCACAAATTATTTCTACCGGAGTTGACGTAGAATTCATCTAACTGGTGCTTTGCATTATTGGGCTGTCATATTTCTTCTTTTTCCACCAAATCCGAAATACATTAACCGTGACCGAAGTACTACCTTGATTTTGCAGGTATTTCCTACACAAATCGCCCTGTATCTTTTGATAATTATGACTCCATAGCCCAATATAACCTTACCCCGTTTCAAACACAACGATATCTGAACTTATTTTCGTGACTATATCTGGACCTATTATATATTTGTGAGAGATCCCTCTATGGAAAGGAAGAAGCCAACTCTCCTCTCCTAAATAGGTTCTACTATTACCTCAGGGTCCTCCTTCCGCAGTCTTGGGTGTGATTCTAAGTGCTAACATCAATACACTTACATCAATTCTCCAATTTGGATAAGCAGTTGATTTGTGAAAATGTCTGCAGCCTATTGAGAAATGCACTTTAGCCAGTTTGTAAATTCCCATTGGACTGGTAAAATGCCCATGCTACCTTATAAAATTCCCACAGGCGTCAAACATATGCACGCATGTCGAGACAAATTCCCGCAGAAATGCACAAAAGGTTGAAAAATTCCCGTAGGAAGCAATAGCAATGCATGAAGTAAAATGTACGAATAAATTAGGTACAATATGTTTGCAGAAATCTATAGTTGTGAGATATTACTTTTCATTGATTCTGAAGATATATGTGAGACAAATTAAATATCTTGAGATGAATAGACCAGCAAGGTTTCAGGGGGATCAATATGGTTAAATAAAGAAAAACAAATAAAGTGAAGAAACATTGTGATGTTTTCATTGATGCATGCTTACCTTTTATGAATTTACTAGATGACTATTGATACATTAATTATGTGGGCATAAATGCACAAAAGGTTGAAAAAATCTTGCATGAAGCCATAGCAATAGATGAAGTAAAATACAGGAATAAATTAGGTACAATATGTTCTAAAAATTCTACAGTTTTGAGATATTACTTTTCATTGATTTTGAATATATATGTGAGAGAAAATAAATATCTTGAGATGAACAGACCAAAAAGGTTTCAGGGGGAGAAATATGGTTAAATAAAGAAAAACAAATAAAGTGAAGCAGCATTGTGATGTTGTCATTGATGCATTCTTACCTTTTATGAATTTACTAAATGACTATTGATACATTCATTATGCAGGCATGTCCTTACATGTCACAAGAATTTTAATGATAAAGTTAAACACTTAAAATGTACAGCTAAACTAAATCTGTTATGGGAATCCCGAGCTTATAAATATATTCTCCAACTATATTGTATGACACTTGGATGGAGGATTCCCATGATAGGTACAACAGTAAAGGAAAAAGGATGTTGACGAAAAAGGATGATGTCATTACAAAAAGGAATATAAAGGTTTATGAAAAATGCTGATGACATGGAAAGAAGGACAAGACAATTTGGACATCAATTCAACATGAGGGTAGTTTACCTATCCTTCTCAACTGTATGTGGTCATGCATCTCATGTGTCTCATGCAAAGACTGGAATCTCATAATTATCATCACTGAATAAGGAAGATCATGTGGTCATCTCATCTTCCTCATGTTAACTTAAAAACAGGTGTCCATCCCCTTGAACATAACCATAGTCCTCGGAATATTTCACACATATTAAAAAATAATCTATGCAACAAAACTGAACAAACATTTCGCATATAAATTTTCAAAAGCACAAATATATGTATATTAATTATTTTAATCATCACAATACTATAAAATAGAGATATACATTAATAATCATTAAAGTAATGAGAACAAAAACATTAAGAACCATAATCATTTAAACGCTACGCTATTGGACAATACTAAAAGGGGGGGGTGAATCATTATTGTTGCCTTTTTCACAATTTTATCCATTTTTTAAATAATAAATAACAAACAGAATCAAGAAGATACAGAGAACAAAAATTTATCGTGAAATCCCAACTGGTAAAAAAAACAAACACTTTCTATAACTTCAAAATTACATTTTCAATTTCAAAAATATCTTATATCTTATACTTATTTCAATACAAAGTACCCCGTCTATGTCAAAAACGTATCCTACATCCCATCATCAAAGGGTGTACAAAAGAAAGCCTCAATCTAGAACCAAAAAGACATTCCACATAGTCAAATGAAACACATAATGAGCCCTGAAGGCTTGTCTAAGGAAGCACCTAGGGGGTAAAGTGAAAATCCCCCCGAAGTAAGGCATTTATATGCCATGAAAACAACTCATCCAAAGGAGTAGTCGGTATAGCATAGTCAAAGGCTAAAAAAAACTTGAATATTTTCTAAGAAAGATGAGTAAGCCACAACAGTTATGTTGAATAATAGAACTTAGAAGAACATGATGGTATCGCTCCCAATAGGCTCTCCATCCAACTTCTCAATATAGGAGAGTTTTCCCATCTCAATAGAAAGTGATTTCTTGGATAAAACATCAACACTCATATTTTGCTCCCTTTAAATGTGTTGAAATTCTTCTTCATAGTGGATGTATCCCTAGCCACAAAAAAAGAAATCCCTTCCATACTCATAGCTCCCAAAAACAAAAATAAACCACCCTAGTTCACAATACCTTCATACCTTTGTCCACTATTTTGGTTTTTCATGTATTAGTATGGCCCAACTGGTAAAACCAACAAACACTTTATATAACTTCAAAATTACATTATGATTTGGTTTTAATAATTTAAAAAATATCTTATATCTTATACTTCTATCAATACAAAGTACCCAGTCTATGTCAAAAACGTATCCTATGACCCATCATCAAAGGGTGTACAAAAGAAAGCCTCAATCCAACACCAAAAAGACATTCCACATAGTCAAAATAAGCACATAATGAGCCCTGGAGGCTTATCCAAGCAAGCACCTAGGGGGTAAAGTGAAAATCCCCCCCAAAGTAAGGCATTTATATGCCATGAAAACAACTCATCCAAAAGGAGCAATCAGTATAGCATAGTCAAAGGCTCAAAAAAACTTGAATCTTTTCTAAGAAAGATGAGTAAGCCACAACAGTTATGTTGAATAACATAACTTAAAAGAACAGGATATAGCTCCTAGTAGACTCTCCATCCAACATCTCAATTTAGGAGAGTTTCCCCATCTCAAGTGAAAGTGCTTCCTTAGATAAAACATCAACACTCATAATTTTATCCTTTTAAATGTTTTGAAAGTCTTCTTCATAGTGGATGTATCCCCAAACATGAAAATGAAATCCATCCTATACTCATAGCTCTCAAAAACAAAAATAAGCCACCCTAGTTCACAATACCTCCATACCTTCACCCACTATTTTGTTTTTTCATGTTGTACTATGTCCGTTGACAATGGAATAGGAAATAAGAACCACAAGATGGTATTTATTAAGCATCCTCTGTGTGTCAAACTTAAAAATGGTCACCATATTACACTCATATGACAAATAATTTGCAAGAAAGGGTATATTGAGGATGATGTTCTCTATGATGACGATGATGGCCATAAAGACAATGATCATGGTAATCATGTCTACTATGGAGAAAACGATAATTAATAANGAGTTTCCAAGGTTGTAGAGGAGTATTTTCAGTTACCTCACCCACGAACTAGGCCCAAGGTCATAGAGGAGGTTCCAAGGTTACAGAGGAGGAAACTCTTGTTCGTTCAGTGAACCCCTTCCTTAACACAACTAGAAAGCTATCTTGTGAGTATGGGGAAACCCTCAAGCTGCACCAGACACAGATCAATTTATTTTTTGACTCAAATTTTATAGTACAAGTTCTTCCTACATACCTCTTTTTATTGGGTGGGTGTCATGCTTCATCTCAATTTTAATGGTATCCCAGCTTTGGGGGTTTTCTATCCTTAAGGTTGTCCACCCCCTTCATCTCCAAAAGCTACGCAGAGGTACATTGGTAGATTGAGATCAAGACCCATAAGAAAAGGTGAAGGTCACTAAGGCATCAGGAAAATCATAGGCTAAGGAAGCTTCAGGACTAGGTGGTTAAAAACCAATAGTATATCGAGTATAAGTATATTTTTTTCCCGCAGAGATGTCTTCGGTAAGTCAACTTCCTGTGACATGTAAGGAAATTCCCACATAAGTATGCAAGAACCCAAACATGAATACTATATGCCCATGACATGTAAGGACATGCCCACATAATGAATGTATCAACAGTCATCTAGTAAATTCATAAAAGGTAAGCATGCATCAATGACAACATCACAATGCTACTTTACTTTATTTCATTTTCTTTATCTAACCATATTTCTACCCTATCAACCCTGCTTCCAGGTATAACTCTGAGTTAGTGAAATATTTTGAAGACATTTAAATCCCGCACTTAATGTACATAATTCCCACAAGTATTGCATTATGCATGCAAGACTAAGAGAAAATGCCAACAACTAGTTAAACATTCCCATAGGTTAATAGATAAATGGTCGTTGAACCCAAAAATTCCTTAAATAGAGGTGGAAATATGGCCGCGGGAAAATCATTGAAATGCCAGCAGATCATTGAAATTATCGTGACATGTAAGGACATGCCCACATAAGCATCAAGCACCCACACATGAAGACTATATTCTTGTGACATGTAAGGACATGCCTGCATAATGAATGTATCAACAGTGATCTAGTAAATTCATAAAAGGTAAGAACAAATCAATGACAACATCATAATGTTGCTTTAGTTTATATCCTTGTCTTTATCTAACCATATTGCTACCCTATCAACCCTACTTCCAGGTATAACTTTGAGTGATTGAAAGCTTTTAAAGACTTTTAAAGCTCGAACTTAATGTACATAATGCTTGGAAGTATTTCATTATGCATGCAAGACTAAGATAAAATGTTGACAGCTATTTTAACATGCCCATGGGGTAATAGATAAAAGGTCGTTGAACCCCAAAATGGATGAAATAGAGGTAGAAATATTCCTGTAGGAAAATCATTGAAATGCCAGCAGATCATGAAATGGTCATTACATGGAAGGACATGCCCGCATAAGTATGCAAGAACCCACACATGAATACTATATGCCTGTTACATGTAAGGACATGCCCACATAATGAATGTATCAACAGTCATCTAGTAAATTCATAAAAGGTAAGCATGCATCAATGACAACATCACAATGTTCCTTCACTTTACTTCATTTTCTTTATTTAATCATATTCAACTTTTTGTGCATTTTTGCAGGCATTTTTCTGGACCTGTGTGTATTTGTTTGAGGCCTACATGAATTTTATATGGTAGTGCGAGCATTTTATCAATCCAATGGGCATTTTCAAACTGGTCATGGGCATTTCTAAACAAGATACGAACATTTTTCCAACTCAACTGCTTATCCAATTTGGAGAATTGATGTAAATGTATTCTGCAACTTAAATGTGGGAATATTTAATTAGATGTAGGAATTTTTAGTGCACCTATGATGCCATGATCAAGCATACAATTGAAACAAATCAAGGACTTATGGAAATTCATCTACATCCGAGTGGTATTACAATATAGTTGAAGAATATCTTTATAAGACCAGGCTTCCCATAACAACTTTACTTTAGTTGTACCTATCAAGTGTAAATTTATGATTGAAATGCCCATGAAATCTAAGGACATGCCTGCATAATGAATGTATCAACAATCATCTAGTAAATTCATAAAAGATAAGCATGCATCAATGACAACATCACAATGCTGCTTCAATTTTTTTTTTCTTTATCGAAGCAGACTGCTCCCCCTAAAACCTTTTTGGTATGTTCATATCAAGATATTTAAGTTGTCTCACCTATATATTCAGAATCGATGAAAAGTAATATCTCACAAATGTAGATTTCTGAAAACATATTGTACTTGATTTATTCCTACATTTTACTTCATCTATTGTTGTGGCTTCCTGTGGGAAATTTTCAACCTTTTTTGAATTCTGCGGGCATTTGTCTGGACATACATGCATATGTTTGACGCTCGTGGGCATTTTATAAGGTATCGTAGGAATTTTACCAGTCCAATGGGAATTTAGAAACTGGTTGCAGGGAATTTCTCAATAGGCTGCATACATTTTCCCAAATCAACTGTTTATCCAAATTAGAGAATTGATGTAAGTGTATTCTGAAACCTAAATGTGGGAATATTTAACTAGATACAGGAATTTTTACAAGTAGCGGGCATTTTTACTCTATTTCACTGTGGGCATTTTTATTTCTCTATTGATCTGTATCTATTTTTAACTATATGGGGGCATTTTTACTCTCAAGTATTGGGGACATGCCCATGACATCTAAGTACATGCCTGCATAATGAATGTATCAACAGTCATCTAGTAAATTCATAAAATGTAAGCATGCATCAATGACAACATCACAATGATGCTTCACTTTATTTTATTTTATTTATCTAACCATACTACTCCCCCTATAAATATGTATAGTAATTTCCCCCCCTCAAACCTTGTTGGCTTGTTCATCTCAAGCTATTTAATTTGTCTCTCATATATATTCATAATCAATGAAAAGTAACATCTCACAAATGTAGATTTCTGCCACAAGTTGTTCACATGCACTCAACTAATAAGGAAATTGTTGCATCTAGTAGTGTCACCAGTGGTTCCAATTACTAGTAGGTTCATGAGTTGTTTGAGACTAGCTAATAGTGAGAGAGACCATATTTCAGAGCAGGTGCACCACCAGAGAAGAGAGAAACTAGTCTTTATCAAGTGTGTATATTGTATACCTTCCATGTAGGTCTATATAAGTTTCCATGCAGGCTCCACACAACAATCATAATTCAATGTTGGTGGGTAACATATGGAGGTTGGTGAGATGTTTGAGACTAGCTATTTTACCCTAGAATTCACAGCAAAGATTCTACTTAAAATCTAGGCATACCTCTAGGCTTTTACAATTATGTTGGTAGGAAATGACTATTAGAGACTAAATGCCGTCCTCGAAACTGATGTCCTCCTCGAAACTGTAATTAATCCATATTTAAAAATGACACTCTTCATTGCAGATTAGATACACAATAATGGAGAATGAAGCTTTCTTTCACAGCCAGGTTTTCCCAGACTTGAGGAATCAGACTTGTTGTTGCTATTTCACATACATTGGGCTATTGAGATTTAATAAATTAATGCCTATAATGCTTCTACAGGTTTCTTTTATGCCCATATTTAGAACTCCTTGGTGGACACCCATGCAATATAGGTAGTAATAGGATGTACACCAAAAACACCTTGGATAATGTCTTGTGGAAATAAATAGGAATAGGTAAATAAGGGTGCATCCACATAAATATCTTAGGAGAAAATACTTAATTTGGGATCAAATCTGCAGAATGATTCTCCTCTAGAGGTTTTCCACCCAGCCATAGGCTCGCACTTTACAAATCCATCCCCAATTTGAGGGCCTAAGTGTGACAAGTGAGGCTCTCTCACTCATTCCAAACCCCAAACAATTGTTGAGAAAAAAAACATTCATCAAAATATCTAAACCCTCAGAAACTGAGAAAGAACAAGTAACAGCTAACAAGTCAAATAATCTTGCTAGATCCTACACAAGCACAAAGCATTTGCAACTCAATCAATTGATAGGAAATAACAACAAATTAAAAAAGGAAAGCAAACTAACTAGGGTCATTCACTGGACTACACAAGCGCCACTCTAAAGACACAAGATCCATAAAAATGTACTAATGCACATTTCAGCTCATTTTGAGAAACGTTGTAAACTCTCGGGTAGATTCAGCTCATTTTTATTCTATAATTATTTTTCTCAAATATTCAAACTCAAATATGAAACAATGATCAAGCATGTCCAACATAGAAAAACCATACCTCAATATCCTTCATGTCCAGCGTGTCCCAGAAACAATGAGTTACAATAACCATTAAAGTTCTCAAAACAATAACAGTAATAAGAGTAGCGATCTATATTATATATAACTTGATAATGAAAGACAACAATACATAACCACAGCATGATATCCTAGACCTGGCCCAATTATAAACTCAACATAAGATTACTCAAAACAAGATGTTAGGGAAGAGCTCCCTTATCCTCAGAAAAAAATTCTTCTAAACAGAGTTCATCATCTTAGCGTTAGGTTACTTGCATGCTACTGAACTAGACAAACATATATGTGAAAGGATAGAACTAAGAACCATAAAAGATCCTAAAATAGATCATCCAACCCTGACAAATAAAAACTAGTAGCAGAACAGCAGTACGATCAACTCTCAATAAAAAACGACAGCAAATTACTCCAAAAAAGTCTCATATGGTAGCGCTATGGTGGATGGAACATAAGGAGGGATATTAAGGTCAACATAAGGGTGGAAAACCCCCCTAAGGGGTCACGCTAGTCATCAAAATGATGGACGTCAACATTTAAGGGTTGTATAGCTCAACATTACCATGCAAGGGTCAATCACAAGTCACCACAAGGATGAACATCATATACAAGTAAACATGCAAGTCAACGTAACATAAAAATGAAAAATGACATCATACTAAGCTCATGCACATCAAGTCAATGTGAGGGTAGGTTTTATGCCCAGATATCCTGCGGCCATGTGTCTCATGTGTCTCATGCAAAGAGTGGAAGCTCATAATCATCACCACTAGATAAGAATGTTAAATTTTCTTAAGATCTGATTATATTATCTAGATCTTTATCTGAAAGAATAACAAGTACAACAAAATGCATAATATATACAAGATACACAAGACACAAATATTTTCATCGGGGAAACCATAAAAGAGAAAACCCTGCAAACTTCTTCATAATAGTAAGATGATCAAAAGAAGTAATAAGAAAGTTCAGCAACTATCTTTCTCTCCTCCTCTAACTGTCTCTCTCTCTCTCTCATGCACCTTATAGAGGTGTGAGGGTGTGTATAAATGAGGGAGAGTGCCTTCCTTTTTATACCCTTTCAAGTCAGTGACCAAATATAAGACCCGATCCTACATGTCATCTCACATGGGGCCCACTTCTCCTAGAGAGACCACAATTACATATTACATGATGTTACACTTGGTCTATTGCCCCGACTTACAACAGAGGTTGTACCTCAAGGTATAGGCACAATTTAGACATCCCGTAAAGGGGTAACGCACATCCCCAATGGGAGCACAACAACATACAATGATAATATACATCAGAATATCTTCCAAAGTTACAAATACATCAACACTCCCTCTTAACTAGGAAGGTATTCTCTCCCTGCATAGTCATCAACACATTTGGTCAGGTATCCATCGCATCAACGTCATCATAGAGTCATAGAGTCTTCATCATAGATGCTGCCATCATCTTCTTATAATTTGATCATTGTCCCATACTATCTGTCATCATAACTTTCTACAGTGCCAGCCCTTTTTCATGTTGGATGTAGGCCTAGTCCTCTTCCAAGTCTTCATCTACAATGCCAACCCTTTTTCATGCTAGATGTAGGCCTATCTCTCTTACAAGTCTTCATCATCTCTGTGAGAAAGCCATCAAGTCAGTACATCTCAGGACTTATTAAATGCTTCTTGCAAAACCTGCAAGATCTCCCAGGACTGATTACATGCCGCTGCAAAACCTCAAGGAGCATCCCAGGACTGATTACATTCCTTTCAACACCTGTGTACCCTACTATCATATTCACCATATTAAGATCATCTCATCGTCACACAGAGCACAACCCAGGTACACATAACACAACACTCACATTCACCGGCATGGTAGGACAAACCTACTACCATCCAGGAAAGGATTCCAACACTTACATCCATTGGCATGGTAGGACACACCTACTACCATCCGGGAAAGGCTCCAACACTTACATGATGACCATGGGAGGCCCATCCTACCACCATGTCGAAAAGGCTCTGCACTTATATCTGACCATGGGAGGCCCAGCCTACCACCATGTCAGAAAGGCTATGCACTTACATCTGACCATGGGAAACCCAGCCTACCACCATGTCAAAAAGGATCTGCACTTACATTCAACCATGGGAGGCCTAGCCTACCACCATGTCAAAAAGGATCTGCACTTACATCTGACCATGGGAATCCCAGCCTGCCACCATGTCGAAAAGGCTCTGCACTTACATCCGACCATGGGAGGCCCAGCCTACCACCATGTCGAAAAGGCTCTGCACTTACATTTGACCATGGGAGGCCGAACCTACCACCATTTTGGAAAGGCTCTGATGTGTATCTTCATATTCTGAACTCATCACTTCCCCTTGGAAGGAACCTCAATCTGAAGTACACACTGGAGCTTCACTTCTCCTCTCGGCATCATACAAAAATGCAAGTGAGATCAATCAAATCAAATAGTAGCTTTCAAAAGAAACATACTACCTCACAAATAGTCGAGCAAGTGGGAACATATTTTTCCTCGGCTGTACTTAGTTCCATGTAGGACTCCATCCTGCCAAACCGATAGCTCATACTGGATCTCAAATTGAAGAATCAACCCATGGTGCTCTTCTTCTCAGTGGTCCTACCAATCTGAATCAACATAACCATGCAGGTTAGTCTTCTGATTCGTATCATAATTGATCCCATACTCAATTTTACCCTTCAAGTACCTCACAGCATGCTTTGCAACCAGGTGATCATGTCTCGGATCTGTCAGGAACTGGCTCAGGTCATTCACAACAAAGCATGTGTATGTTATTGTATTTGTTAGGCACATCAATCAACAAATCATCTGACGATACATTGTGGCATCAACCGTCTCTAATGAAGCATCACTCAATAGATTCAGATTCGATTCCATAGGTGTGTCCATGTCCTTGCAGTCCATCATCCTGAACCTCTTTAGGATATCCACTACATACTTCCCTTATCCAAGGGAGATTCCATTTGCACTCTGCCACACCACCTTGCCTAGAAAGTAGTGCATCATACCCAAGTCCTTCATCTTGAACTCGGCAACAAGTCTCCTTATTTCATCTTTAATGAGTTCCTCTTTTCCTGTCAGGAACAGGTCATCGACATATAACAAGAGCATCAATGGTATTCCTCCTTCAACCTTGAATAAAAGGTTGGAATCCTCTTTACTCTCGGTAAATACTAGAGCCATCAATAATCTGTCCATCCTATTGTACCATGTCGAACCTCAGGATATTCTGCAGTCACTTCCTCTGAAGTGGAGCATCATTCTTCCTTTTCCTTTCATAATCAATGTAGTGAAACATTCTGTATTGGAATGACAAGTATCTTCCTCTACTACTATGTATTCATCTAGGGTCACTGGATACCAAGATCCTCTATCTTGAACTTTTTTAAAAGTTCTTCTCGCACCCATCTGTGAGATTGTCATCCTCTATAGGCTTTAATCTTCAATCTTGTAGAAAAGGTTAAGATCTTCATCACTCTAGGTGATCTTCAAGCTCCTCATGTATGTGTAATCCCATGGGTTCCTTTTGAGCTCGTACAAGGCCTTCTTTAATTTGCACACATGAGTCTACGTGTCATGTGTCTCAACTTCTAGTGGCTGCAAATGTCTCTTCGAAGTCTATTCCTTCTTTCTATGAGAAGCCTCATGCTACGAATATTGCCTTGTATCCCATGATGTTGCAATATATTGCATGTTGTATCTTTTAGATACATATGGAAGACACTACAAACTTCCCTTCAGGTCTCGATACCGCATCCTAGACATCATTCTTTTTGAATTGGTGCTCTCCTTCCCTTTCTTCTTCGCTACTTCTTCATAGCTGGAAGGTTATGCATCAATGATGTCACTCAACAGTGTCACATAACTAGAGTGTGTATGATGCCTCTTGCTTTATTTGGAAGTCTCATCATACTATTCTTCTGGATCTCTTTCTTTCGTTATGGTTTCTTTGACCCAAGAATCTCCAGGCTCCTCTTCTGAACTGTCGTTACTTGTTATTTGGAATGATCTACAAATCAAGTTCATTTTCATGATTAGAAACATATCATAATTTACAAAACATATTAATAGTGACAAATATATGTCACATAGCCATGTGACTATTTTATCCAATGCTACAACATTCATCCATATCATGTATACATACAATAAATTCTAGATGCATTCTACCCTAATGTCATTAGGAGTGTGTACTACTCCTAATATGTGAGAAAAGAGGTTTCAATCTAGATAAGTAGTAATGGAATGTTGTAAAACATCATTGACTTCTTACCCATCATATGAAATTCAGTAGTATAAATGCAAATACTAAAGCATGCATAACACATCAACTGAATATAAACAAATGAATAACCAAACAATATCATGAAATGAAAACTGAATACTTATCTTTATTTGATTCGTTGGTAGGCTCCTTCTTGAGCCTTTAGCTTCATCATCTTCTTCATTCATAACAACATCATTTCTTATCCAAAGGCTAAGATGGATAAGAGGTTCTTCAAGAATTGAGTTCTTCATATTCCTCATCACTTGAGGGCTCTTCTTTGATTCATGAGAGCTTGATCTTCAGTTTCTCCCATATTCTCTTCTCTTATTATGAATCGAGATTCTTCTTGTGTGCACTCTTCTCAGAGTCTGCTGAAGGTAATCACTTCCTTATGGCACACATTTCTCGAATGAATGAATCCCATGATCTTGGGAGTCCATTCAAGGTGGTTATAACAATATATTATTCTTCTTTGATTGCTTCGTCATAGAATCGAACACTTCCTTTTGGTGTCTTCAAGGATGACACACGAGGCATGAGATGGTATTTAATAGAATCTGCAATGATTCTCTTGGCTCTAGCCTTAGCCTCATCTCCCTCTAGATCCTAGAACTTTCTCACTGAAATACTGATCCAAGTCAATTTCTTCAAGGATCATAGAGGTCCTATACTTCCATACTTGGAATTTTTCAGCTTCACCAAGCTTGTCATCAATATGGTGTGATTAGTCATTTTTAAATGAGAACCTCAAATGTAAATACCAAAAATTGAGATCTTATCGATTTGAGGTGTCTGTCCTGGTTCTGGAGCTGGCTGATCTAGGGTTTGTCAGAGAAACCCTTATTTTCAAAAATTTGAATTTCAAACTTCTGATTGAATAGAAAGATGGGACTCTTCAAGTCTAGCTATCCAATGTACTCCTTTTCTAAAAACAGTGGAGGGAAGCTCCCGGAACAGGAAGCTCTAGTTTTCTAATTTCTTCTGCAGAAATGACTGATATTGATTATGTTGTATCTCCAAATATTTGGATCCTTAAGATCTAAAAATTCTCACTGTGATATTCGGATAAGTCATATTTCCAACCCCATAGGTTAGAGAAGAAATGGATTCTCCAAGTGGGACTTATGTTGATTTTCCCAAGGTGACTGTTTTGGGTACTATTCAGCATGGAAAACTTGTATGAACTGCCACATGTTACTGTTTCACATTCTGGGTCTGAAACATGTACCACAGAAACTACAATTTGTTCCCTACCTGCAACATATTGTAAAATTTCACTTGGACCTTCCTATCCCGATATATAGCAAATATCCCTAGGTCACCTATTTATGATTCTATTTTGGAGGAGGCTGGAACCCTGATTTGGAGGAACTCGCCTAAAGTATAGCGAATTTGAGGCTGAAAATTTTACACAGTGTACAACACCAATTTATCTTCATCCTATAAAAATTTCAT
Organism: Pseudotsuga menziesii; assembly: GCA_001517045.1. Taxonomy (NCBI): domain Eukaryota; kingdom Viridiplantae; phylum Streptophyta; class Pinopsida; order Pinales; family Pinaceae; genus Pseudotsuga; species Pseudotsuga menziesii. The sequence goes on from LPNX011005919.1 coordinate 105,536, forward strand.
CTTCTGATCCTTCTCCAATATCGGGTTATAGAGAAATTTCAAGAATGACTAAATTCAGTCTTCTAGGGTTTTCAGGCATGAAACCTTGATTTCCATTAGTTGTATTTCAGCTGCACAGTGAAACCACTCTAATTCAGAAACTGCTACCACCAACAGATGCACCCTAGTGAGGTGATTTATCCTAGACATCCTTGCTTTATGATCTATGGAGAGAACACCTTCAACTAGGAAGCCCTAGTTCCTGCATCTACCAGTGCCTTCTTTCAGAGAGGCTCTGATACCATGTTAGATTTTCTTAAGATCTAATTATATTATTTAGGATCTTTATCTCAAAGAATAACAAGTAAAACAAAATTCATAATATATAAAAGATACACAAGACACAAATATTTTCATCGGGGAAACCATAAAGGAGAAAACCTCATAAACTTCTTCAGAATAGTAAGATGATCAAAAGCAGTAATAAGAGAAGTGTGGCAGCTATCATTCTCTCCTCCTCTGACTATCTCTCTCTCTCATGTGCCTTATAGAGGTGTGAGGGTGTGTATAAATGAAGGAAAGTGCCTCCCTATTTATACCCTTTCAAGTCACTAACTAAATATAAGACCCAAGCCTACATGTCATCTCACATGGGGCCCACTTCTCCTAGAGAGACCACAATAACATATTACATGATGTTACACTGGGGACTATTGCCCCGAATTACAACAGAGGTTGTACCTCAAGGTCTAGAAACAATTTATACATCCCGTAAAGGGGCAACACGCATCCCTAATGGGGGTACAACAACATATAATGATAATATACATCAGAATATCTTTCGAAGTTACAAATACATCAACAAAGGAAGCCCATGTGGTCATCTCCTCTTCCTAAGGTTAACTCAGGAAGGGGTAGACAGCCCCTTGAGGATAACCATAGTCCTTAGAATATGTCACACATTATAAAAAATAATCTATGCACCAACTAATACAAATACAAATCTTAAATGTATACAACTACATTTTTGTGTTTTGTTTTTTTTTCATAAATTCCAAGATGGGACATCTAATTCGTTGTCATTTAACATTGAAATTGTCTTTCCCTCTCTTTATGTTTATTGTGTGGGCATGCTCGTACCATACTTCTTGTACGTCAAATAGTAGGGTGTGGAGGTCACTTGTGAGCGGCATCATTATTTCTAATATCATTACAATGATCTTTACATGTTGGCTGACTTGCTGAGACAGTTAGAGTGTTCATTGGTTTTGCCATTTGTTCCTCTTCCATTTGAGCATGAGAAGGTACATGCTCTGCCATTCACAAAATAAAATTTATTACTACACGTCATCAATTATATATTTGAAATCATAACAAATACTTCTATTTTCTAGCATACATACGTGAATCATGGCTAGGTTTCTCACCACCAACATGAGGAAGCTCCCCACCATCATCTGGTACTTGTTCGGCACCACTACAATCGATGATTTTGTTGCTCTCACTCCAAAAACCAAAAAATAAATTTTTTCTTCACATATACAAATTTGACATAACACGGAATTCAAGTCCAAAGTAACGTGATAAAATTGAACATGCACGGATGGTTTTATTTACCTATGTGTGCATCAATGGGGCAATTGGGGTTTACCCCGAGATTTTTCGACGTTCCAACACATGTTGAAAACCATACTTGAAGACGAGCCTCGAGTCTTCTTCAATGGATTCTTCTTGAAAATCATTTCCTTGCAATGCATAACACCATAAAAATTATTTGCTCACTACAGTTAAAAAAAAATTGGCTACAAATAATGATCATTTGTTTCTTACAATTCATGCTTTTAGTTTTTTATATCCACCCTGGCCCAGTTTGTGTTGCCCATGTTTTTCTACCCTTTCCTTTTTCACTTTAGAGGTGTCTAGGAGCCTACGAAAGGTTTCAAATATGTTATATATCGCAACTTAAATATATTTAGAAGTAAAAAAAAAAATATTGAACATTTTTCATTGAAAATATGATATGTGACATACCCTATTGAACCAATCAGCCGAGTATTTCCTTGTTTCCTCAATGCCTTCTCCTTTGCATCATCCATGAGCGCCTTCCACTCCTTCTCTGGAACCATTAGAAAACGCTCATACTTAGTGTTAATTTACAAATTTTCCCTATAATCTGCCCTGACATATTTCAAATTTAATCCAGCTGCCGCGGTGACACATTTTTTGTTGAAGGTATCACCAAACAAGTTAACCATGTGGTTCATCAAATCATCTTTCAATTTTTCATTTTGGGCATTCCACCATGTACAAATGGTGGGCCCAAAAATCTCCAAATCCTTCTCATGCAGGTTCTTATAAAAAAAAATATTTCCTGCAAAAACAATATGATCATTAATTAAAAATATTTTCAAGTATGTGGCTTTGAATTACATGAAAAAAAATGAATTAATTAAATAATACCTTCAATATTTAGTATCTTGATTGGAACACAGCCCTTATCTTCCAAGAATGTAGCGGTAAATGATCCCTTGCTAACCACACGTACTTATCTAGGATAGCAACTTTCATATTCGATGCTACTCTCCTCTCTAACATCCTGTGAAGTAGTATTGGGTAAAGGGCCATCCTAATCTCCAACATTTGGTGAGATCGTAGCATCTAACATGCATTTCTGGTCAGGAGATTCAAATAGCCTCGTTGGTATGGTATATTGACGTTGTGTTGAACCATCTCTACTACCAATACCGACATCTACATATTGTACTTGATGCACATGTGTTGTCTCCAAAAATTCCTACAAAAAATAAAAATTTAATTGATTAGATCATATAAAAATAGAGAACTAAAATAACATAAATGAATATATGTCTCATAGTTCGTATAATCTTTCAGAGATGCCACTTACCCCATACTGTACTATTGTTTGCCTCAAGTCATAAATTCTTTCTTTGATTTCTTCAGTCATGGGTATCATCTTTATCAGTGCAAGAAGTTCTTGATTAGACTTTTACAAAGACTTCTTCACAGTGCACATTGGTTCAGTTGAATAAAATATATCTTCCTTAGTGACCACCTCATCATCGTGATGTGGTGTTCTCTACAAACATCAATCAATAAAAGTAGTTAATTTATTTTTATCATTACAAAAATTCACGTGAAAAAAAAATAACATGCATTTAATAATAATAAAATTTAATTTAATCATGTTTAGGTACTATTAGGCTAACATTTACCTAATGGGACACCATAGGGAATTTCCCATGGTCATCTTGCCACAATACAAGAAGCAACACAATTTCATATTGAAAACTAAAAATTGAACCATGTCTAATAAATGTGATTAATGAAGAAAAAAATTAGTGTTAATATGAAAATCACATTTACCTTACCAAAAGTTGCAGGCGCGTTGTGAGTATCCCCCTGAAACAATATAATAAGCATGATATCATCTTCAAATATCACAGTGTTTACAATATGCTTGCACAGTGTTTACAATATGCCCGCATTCCAACATTCCAACACAATGTTTACAGTATGTTGGGTTATAGGTGCACAATATGTTGAAGGTGTTTAAGGATACACTTAACCATGATCGCAGCTGGCATGGTGATAGGGGGAGCAAAAATAATCTCATGTGATATGATGATGGTTTGGAATGGGTGTCCTTGATGCATGTTTACACTTATGATAAGTACAACATTCTTCAAATGACTTGTTCTAGATTTTGATATAATTAGCAAGAATGACCTCAAAAACACTTGTTGTTGATTATAAGACTTATATAGAGCTGGTTATTGTTATTTTTATCATTGTATGAAGACAACTCTTGGAAATCACATGAAGACTTGAGATCATGTCTGGATGAACATATGGAGAATATTGAATAATAATTGATAAGGGACCATCTATGAGACAAGTTAAGTATTGCATACTCTTGTGCAGACACATAGTATACCCAATGGCATATTTGAAGTATTATGGACAAAGAAGTTTAGCGACAGATTTGAATATTGTTTGAAGAAATCTTGAGGAAATATCATGGAAAAAGTATTACATATGAAAGAAGTGTAGAAAGGGTGTATTCTTAAACATTAAATAGTTGCAGCAACGTAATCAATACATTCATGATATGATGATATGCCATCATTACCTGTGTTAAGTTGTGGAACAAATTGTAGTAAATTTTGTGAGAATAAAAGGTGTAGATCCAACATTAAAATCGTCTCAAATATTGGTTTTTCTAAGGAAGACTCAATCCTTCTAAAAGATATATCAGACCTGATCAAGCTCAAAATTTGAATAGCCTAATGACTTCTTACATTAACAGTGACAATCTTGGAAACTAGGCCTCTTAAGAAGTTATTTTGGCATGAATATAAGCTTAGAATGATTTGGGTTTTCCCTTAAGACATTATAAGGACACGAAAGCATTGAGAACATTTGAACTATAATGACATGACATCCTGAGGAGTTGACAAGTCAATACCATAAGGGAATGACCTTCTTCACATTTACATTAACAGTGACAATCTTGGAAACTTGGCCTCTTAAGAAGGTATTTTGGCATGAATATAAGCTTAGAATGATTTGGGTTTTCCCTTAAGACATTATAAGGACACGAAAGCATAGAGAACATTTGAACTATAATGACATGACATCCTGAGGAGTTGACAAGTAAATACCATAAGGGAATGACCTTCTTCACATTAATTTGATAGAAAATTGCAATGACACATGAAAGGGAGTGATTTGTTTTGACAACTTAACTGGACAGTGATCAAAGTGACCAGACTATGGACTTCTCACTGACATGGTTGTGACAACTTATTGATATGATAGCTGATTCCAAATGGACATGAGAGCACCTTGAAGGCATCCAAGTACTGCTAAGGATATGGATGTAGTTGTAGATCTACAAAGTGATCATCAAAGACTGAATTTTGTGATGTTTAAGTATTCAAAATAGCCTACAGATACATTCATTTTCAAGTATCCAAAGGATAATTGACATGACATCAAATGGTTGTTCAAGGTACAACAATTAAGGGTCATTGCATCACACAATAAGTTATGTTTTTTCCAGGTGTTCAGTAGGAACCAAGTAAATCAAGTAGTGTTTGTTAAGTATGTAGAAAACCCTAGTGCAAGTAGTCTATGTTCATTAGGGAAAGCAACCAACCCTTCATTTACCTATGTTAACTATTCAAAGAAAGAGCAAGTACAAGTTCCCTATGTGAATTATAAGGTCCCTATGTGACGTAGAAGATATCAGGATGGGTTATAAGGTTGAGTAAAGTATGAATCTTGGTAGAGTTCCTATTTCAAGTTGATCAAGTTAGATATGTATGAAAAACCAAGTGCTAGTTTACATGTTCACTATAAATAACCAGGTGATGCAAGTTGTACAACGTTGGGTATTAATAAGAAATTAGAAACGATTTTGATATCATTGGGTATTTAACCCTCAGCACCGGGTGGGATTTCCTCCTTCTAGGGTCTTTCATCTCAACTACAATCGAAATAGAAGAGGAAAATTATATTAATATTTTAATTCCCATGATAGTTACTCTTCAAATCAAGCATTCAAGTTATAGGGTGTTTCATATATAATCACATATATGCATTCCTCTCCTCACAAGATTGGATGTATAGGTGTTAAAAACAACTGTGACAGGATCAACGACCCAGGTATACATTTTTCATCATGTACAGGAATAGGATATGTCAAGGTTATTCAAATTGGTTTCATCTATTCATATTCTATCAGGGTTATTCAAACTGGGATACTCATCTTCAAAGAATTTTTGGCCTTACCCTTTATGGAAAAATAATCTTAACCCTTTTATAGAAGAATAATCTTACCTTACATAATGACCTCACATAATTAGTTATATACGACCACCTTAAGGGATTCTTTCGGTATTAGTGAGTATTAATTGTCTAGAAGTATTACCCCATTAATTTAGATTTGACCGCGCCTACCCATTTTGTGTAACATCCTAGTGCTTTAGTTATATGTGCAGACCTTAGAGAATAGAGTCTTATTCTTGACCTCGAAAATTCAGGATTAGTCACCCTATTTAAGACAAACGTAAGATCATTTTGATATTTAGTTGTGTAGACCTAAGAGACAGATCCAGCATAAAGAATTATTTTTACCCTGTTTAAGACAACTTGATATTTATTCATTGGTTGTCAGGTACACTGTAGAGTTAATTTTTATTTCCTTATATATGCAATTTCCTAGACGCTCCTATAGAAATAGTTATTTACTTTTTTATTTTCATTTTTATTTATCCTTTTATTCCCAAAAAGATAATGATTTGTTATTATTATGGAAGGAGAAGCTGAAGGATGGGTAGGAGGTAATGGAAAAGACGATGAGAGATGGAAAAATATAGAACATACTAAGCATATACCAAGAATACAATCCTAGGTATAAAATCCATTGAGTTGAGGCTCTTACACTTGCATTCCAAATGACCTTCAGACCTCGGTTTAATTTTAGAAGGACCTATTCTTTAAACAAGTATATAAATCACATTGGAAATCCACTAATGATAGAAGGAAATCCTGAGCTGAGCATAGCAAATCTAAAGGGAATGTGGAGAGAATTTAGGTCTTCATTTGCCTTCCATATAGGATTGTGCCACCTACGATGATCTAACAACCTTTGTAAAGATAGGTCTCCAGCATGTCAATATGATGACACTACAAATTTTTGGATCTGCTAACCTTCAATCCTAAAGTTTGAGTGGCCTCTGATATGTAAGCTACAACGCCCTTAAAGTCTTAACCAAGGTCTCTCCAAGGTTCCTCAGTCTAGGAATGAAACCATGTATATATCAATAAAACCCTGACTGTAAAATGATTTAATGGATTAAATGAAAGAAGATGACTTACCGAAGACATCTCTACAGGAAAATAATATGATGGAAACTACCTTAGCATATGCTTTTCCTAATGCCTTACTGACCTTCACCTTTGCTTATGGGTATCGATCTCATTCTGCTAATGTCCCTTTGCGTATATTTTGGAGATGAGGGTGGTGGACCACCTTGAAGATATAAAACCTCCAAAGTTGGGATACCATTAAAATTGAATTGAAGCCCGATGCCCACCCAATAAAAAGTGGCCTATAGGAAGAACCCGGACTAGGGGTTCGCTGGATGAACAATAAATTCCTCCTCTACAACCTTAGAACCTCATCTGCGACCTCGACCCTAGTTTCTAGGTGAGATCAGTGAAAAACCTCCTCTGCGATCTCGGCCATAGTTCGTGGGTAAGGCAAGTGAAAAAGCAAACCTCCTCTACAACCTCGGTCCTAGCTCGTGGGTGAGGTAACTATAAAACTCCTATGCAACCTTGGAAACTACTATGCGACCTCGGGCGTAATTCGTGGGTGAGGTAAGTGAAAGATGTAAAAATGTAAAATATGGGCGTAATTCGTGGGTGAGGTGAGGTAAGTGAAAGATGTGAAAGATGTAAAAAGAAAGAAGGTAAGATGGATAGTTTTAATTGTTTTTTGTTTTTTTAATGTTTTTATTTATTTATTTCATATTTATATTTATTATTTATTTGATGTATGTATTGTATTATTTATATTTATTTTATTTATATGTATTATTTTATTTATTTTGATATTTATATTTTATTATTTATATATATTTTTATTTTATATTTTATATTTATAATTTATATGAGGTTGATTAGGATTCCTATGATGAATATGATGATGATGATGACGATACCATTGATGATATTAAAGATGAAGATGATGATGGTGATGATGATTATGATTATAACATTGACAATGATGAGGCTGAGGATGAGGATGAAGTTGATTAGGATGACGATGATGACGATGATGATGATGTTGATGATTATGATGATGATGATGATACTATTGATGATCTTAAAGATGAAGATGATGATGGTGATGATGATTATGATGAGGATGATGAGGATGGTGATGATTATTATGGAGATGAACATGATGATGATGACGATGATGATGATAACATTGATGGCGATGATGATTATACCATTTACAATGATGAGGTTGATGATGAGGCTGAGGTTGATTAGGATGTCGATGATGACGATGATGAAGATGATGATTATGATAATGATACCATTGATGATATTAAATATGAATATGATGATGGTGATGATGATGGTGATAATGACGATGATAACATTGATGATGATGAGGCTGAGGATGAGGATGAGGTGTTTTAGGATGTCGATGATGATGATACCATTGATGATCTTAAAGATGAATATGATGAAGGTTATGATGATGGTGGTGATGATGATAACATTGATGATGAAGATGATTATAACATTGACGATGATGAGGTTGAGGATGAGGATGAGGTTTCTTATGATGTCACTGATGATGACGACGACGATGATGATGATGATGATGATGATTATGATGATGATTATGATACCATTTATGATCATAAAGATGAAGATGATGATGGTTGTGAATAGTCTAATGAGGATGACATGATGATGGTGGTTGCTATTATTCTAATGAGTATTAACATGGTGATGATGATGATTTCTATTATTCATGATCAATATCATCATCATCAACTTCTTCATATGTATCATCATCTGGTCCAGAATCGCTATCGTTGAAAGGATCGCTCATATCAACATCAGCATCAAAGTCATTTTTGGTTATATATTCATCATCAATCTCATCACCGAGTTCAAAATCATCTGCTATGTCATTTGGATTATGAACTTCTTGATCGGATTCTTCATCTTACACATCTGTGGAGACCAACTACTCCTGATATGCATCACCTTATTCTTCTACATTGTCTTCTTCCTCTATTGGAATATACTTGATGGGTATTCCTCTTGGATCATATCTAAGAATGTATGACCAAGATACTTTATCTTGCACCTCTGAGTAAAAGACCTTCTCACATTGACTTGGAAGAACATAAGCCTCTGTACCTGGTTCAAGTGACCTTGTATTAACTATGGTAAATCCATTGGCATGCTCAATAATAATTCTTTTAGGATCGCTTTCATTCATTTGTAGCCTGTACCATTTGACCTCAATCAAAACTATTTTAAATGAATTAAAGTCACACTCAATTATATCTTCCAAATAACCATAGTACCTATTTTCAGATACTTTTGGATGCTTGTCACTTCTAGAGGAAACATTAGTGACTTGAAAAAATGCAGTTATCCCATAGTAAAATGTTTTCTTCTTGTCATCCAACTTTTTGATGTGAAATTTACGACCATTGTACCACATAGCGTTGTGGTGTATCAACTGCATCATGCCCGACTCAGTAAATAAATATATAAGAAGAAATAAACAAAAGAAATACATTTATATAATGGTAAAAAATGAAAAAAAATATCAGGGTATAAAATATACTTGCCTTTTTATCTTTTAAACCACATGCTAAATCAATTTCCCTTTGTGTAATTTCACGGGGATTTTCTTCTCGATGACGATGCACTGTTTTAATTAATTTATTTACCCCTTCCCATGATAAGGTACCATAGAATTCTATACATTGACCTATCCATTCCTCCATCCAATCAAGATTGTTTGCACTGTATAAATGTATTGCATCCCACGCACGACCAACTATACAGAAAATTAACAATTAAGAATTGTAAATTAGCTATCATTAAAGGAAATTAAGTTTACGTTAAATTACTGATGGAATAATAAAAATTACATAAGATATATATGAAATTGAAAAATTAATTGTATAATAAATTAAATATACACCATCTAATTACCTTTCACTTTCCTTGTTCTACCTTTCCCAAACAGGACCTCCCCTTCATATTTGTTGATGGAGTTGGCATGCCAAATGCGAGGAAGATTGATATTTTTTTCCAAATTTGGAAGATACTGACTAATGTGCACCATGTATTGATATACCATATAGCCCTGCACAATAGAACCCTCAGGACGTGCTCTTTGTCTAACAAAATCCTTCAATGACTTCAAATGCCTTTCCACCATCCACATTGATCTTGTGTGTATAGGTCCACACAATTCAATCTCCTCAACTTGGTGTATGAGATAGTGTTCTTGTGCATTGAAAAATCCTGGAGGTAAATACTTTTGCATTTCACACATTAGATGAGGAAATTCTCTCTTCCAGTACCTAATATATTCTTTATGGATTTCTTTAGATGAAATCCACCTACAAATGATGCAATAAAATAACAATGATCAACAAGATTGAGGCATATATAATAAAGTTCCAATATGTAAAACTCAATATGTCAATAAGCTATGCAACAAAGTGAACACACATTTTCATGCATATAAATTGTCACTTACCTCATGTATTTACCAAGATCATATATAACTCTTTTTATGTTGTGTCAAAGCTATCTGGGAGAGATAGAGGTAGAATGTACTATAACAAAAGAAAATGATCATTATTTATTTAAATTCAAAATAAGAGACCACAATTACTAAAAATATGTACTAAATGGAAATTATATAGGTAAATAATTACATTAATGAATGTATGCTAGTCATGAGTTTTAACACCACCAAAATCACCATTTTTTGTTAAGATATTTTGTATGTTCAATGAAAACCTTAAAATTTTGAATGACCTCTTTTATATCATTTCTTTGTTGCTTTCTCAATAACCATGGAATAATAATTATATTTTGATACTCCTCTCCAAATTGGAATTAGTTACACTTTGCAATGCATGATTGGTTTATGCAATGTCACTACAATTTTTTCCAATTTTATCTTTGACGGTCCTTCCATTTAAGATTCTCCATATCATTTCTATTACATTCTTCTCGATATGCATTGTATCGAACAAATGAGCTATTTGTAGGTGCTCGTAGTAAGGAAACCTACTGAATTTTATGGGATAACTCTTCATTCCTCGTGGAATCTCATTCATGCCTTCACGACAATCAATATTAAAATTAAACGAAAACACATTAACAATAATTCATGACACCCATGGTAGACAAAATTCAATAAAAATATAAAATTCATAATATTACATATTAATATGCTACATATACAATTTGCATACCATGACGATGTCTATTATACTCCAACTTCCATACGTGAGGTGTCATTCTTCGTGGCTTCTTCCCATTATCTTATTTACCATTGAATTTCGTTTCAAGTATTCCATGGAATTGGAATTGGTTTTTCCCTATTGGTCTAGAGATGTCATACATAGTGATTTCAGCCCATAACTTCAATATCTCATCAATAAGAGGATCAATATATACATTCATATATTTAACATGGTACTTACCTAATTTATTCAACAATATACGATGCTATTCAGTTATGTTTCCCAATATATAAAAGGTGTTCTCATGTAGAAATGAAATAATATAATTACTTTCAAAAAATACCTGGAATAATCATTGCCAACATTGTGTGCTCTCTCATTATCGACATCCAAGGAGGAAGGTTATTGTTTATGATGAAAACAGGCCACACTGAGTAAGTAGAACGAAGCTCTCCAAATGGATTAAAACCATTAGCTGCCAATGAAATTCTAACATTACAAGGTTCATCTTTAAAAATTGATCTTTTTCTTCGACGTTCTTCAATGCAAAACCATCTGCAGGCATGCGAGGAACACCATCTTCACTTTTGTTCTTTGTGTGCTAATCCATAAAATGTTCTTTACTTTGACACTTGAATAGTCGTTGGAAACGTGGAATTATGGGAATATAACAAAGAACTTTGCGAGGCACCTATTTTGTTACTTGATCAGTTCGATATCTACTAATTTCACATTGTGGGCATTTTTTTTTGATGCATATTGTCCATAATATATAATATGATCATTAGGAAATTCATCAATAGCTTTATAATCCATTCCAATTTCTTTCATAATCAAGAATACCTCTTGACATGTGCATGGTAAATTATTTGATGGTGGTAATATAAATTCACCCAACAGTCTGCAACATTGACAAAAAAAATGAAATGTAAACAATATTAATCATAAATATTGCTTATCCCTAATTTATGAATTAATTAACACTAAAAATAGAGTAATAGTGAACTTTTCAATATGCCATGTGAAGATGCAATTAATACATTACATACCTTAGGATCTTTGTGAAACAAGTGTATGACAAACCATTCAAAACTTTCAAGTTCACCAACAACAATATAGTAGATAGAATATTTTTTGTTGAGCCTTCATAAAGAGGTTCTTGGGAATTCTCGAGTAGAGGAACATACTGAATATCATGGAGGTTGTCCTCATCCAATGGAGCAAATGTGTCTTGGATCAATCTATTTATCTCATCTTTGTAATTTGTATCAATAGCATCATATTCATCCATAGGATCATTAAGAACTTCATCTTCAATATTATGATATCCATGTTCATCACCTTGTAAATTAGAATTTATACTATACTTATGTGGAAAATAGCTCTCTAGCAGTCGACATTTATGGGGCATTGTCTTTATAATTACAAACAATGTAATAACATTAGTGTATAATATACAACACATAAATTTTAAAGGATAAAACATTTTGTGAATACATGAACAATACTATTACAAGAAGTGAATTATCTAATGAATAACGTATTACCAAGGGATGATATTTAAACCCCCCTTCAGCATACCCCTTCTCCTTACAATGTTTCTCAGCACTTGTTCTTAAAATTCTTCTCGTTCGCAAATCCCTTCAATCATTCCGAGGTAAATAACACTTTCGATCGCCCTTCACCTCCAATGCTGCCTTAAACTTAGCATACCTCTTATTATTTTCTTTCCAAGTATATTTCTTTGACATTCTAATAACATATAAGAACTAAACAAATTAAATCAATGTATAAGTATATTAAATAGAGTGTATATATATATATATATATATATATATATATATATTAAAGGAGATAGAAAATTAAAGGATGTGACATGAAAAGTGACAAATATAATTAGTAAGTCCAAGCTGACTTTACTTCAACATGCTACATATTACAAAAAATACCCCTCCTTTCCAAATTATTAAGGAATAAGTTAGTATGGGGGCCTATTATTACCACCAACCACTATATTTTTTATATTTAATGATAAAATTTAAATCCCCCCCAACGGTTATGTTATCCTAAGCTAGGAACCATGATTTCTCACAAGCACATGGGATCACAATGCTTAAACAATTTTTCACATAGGATATTACCACATGCTAATTTACCCATCTATAAATAAGAAACTAAACAAATAAAACATTTCAAAATCAATGATATTGTTTCACTAATAAGTTCATATTCATATTTTTGAATCAAAAAATGATTAAGAGACAAATCCAAATGACATTATATTTACTCATTTGAAAAATATTAGTTCACTAACCAAGGAGACAACGAATTTAAAAATACTAACCTGGAAACCAAAGGAGATCACACAAAAATTTGATGTGTTAAACCAGTACTAGACTCTTTCACTCACAGATCAAACAATAAGCAAAAAAATTGTTTCAACTATAGCAAAACATTTGATGAAATATGTCTTAAAAACATTTATTTATATATCAATGATCATGGCGGGTAGAGCGAAAATGCACAATGAACAAATTTCAACAATAATAAAAATTCAATGACCGTTGATTTGCAAATGCTTAGAGGTTCATTGTTAAAGCGACGAATGTGTGTCTTCATCGCAATAGAGATGAAAATATGTTGCTATAACAACAAACAGTCATGTACGTCGCAATAGTGACAATAATCGGGGGCCAAAATAATTTATGTTCAAAATATTTATCAATTTATCCACGACAATAACCATTTTAACTTATTCATGGCAATATTTCGTGGAACTTTTGAGCCATATGTATTATTGTTCCTCTTCCTAACAGATTCTTTCTTTGCTTTCTAGATCTAAATCTTCTTTCGCTTAATAAACAATCAAACTCTAGTTCAGTTCCACTATCTCTAAGGAACATCTCAACTCAGGTTGTGTCATTTTTCACAGAGTTCTGTTGTGACATACCCACCCCCTTTTTTTCACAGTTTTCACTTGTCACATTAGTAGAATTCATTTTTCACAGACAAGAATTTTTATCCACATCTTTAAAGATGACAAATATCTACCACGTGGTCCTTGAAAACTTTTCCTCTTTGCCTCATTGTATGAGGTTATTTTATCAACAACAAACTCAGTAATGTATCCCTCCAAGATAATGTCTATCCAAAAATCTACGTCCCTAGACACGGGGTTGCTTACTCTATTCATTCGCTCAATCAACTGAGGATTCTACTTCTTCGATTCTCGTCCTTGGAAATTTCTTTGTTGGGTTTCCAACTTAGACAACCACTCATTCAACACAATGGTAAACTCAGAAAATAAAATATCATGGATATCTGTATAAAGGTATCAGCCCAACCACTGTGTTGGGTTCCACTAATATCCTTTGCTTTCTTCTTGTGTGAATTCTAATGCTTTGAAATCCACCCAATATTGGATCTCAAGTTTCGTTGGTTCCCAAAACATATCCCTCACCCAAATGATTCAGGTCCCCAACAACAAAACCATTTGTTTGATTTTATCCCTCCTCTGAGGAAACGGACCTAGGTTCGGTCCCTTTTACTTAGCACAACAAATCCTAAGATATCGTCTCGACAAAGCAGAGCTCAGTCAACAGCACCTGCGACGCAGATGCAATCTCACTCGAGATATCTCTCTTAATGGGTAACTTCTAGAACCACGTTTCTGCAGTTGGGTGGGGAATTTTTGGTACCTCAGTCCCTTACCAAGGAGCTCAACAAATCATGTGGGTGGATTATTTATGCTTACTATGAACAGTTAGATGACAACCCAACTTCTCTTATGCAACTTATTATAACAACAACCTTTGTGCAACATAATCATATTCAACTGATAATGCGAGTGATATATATCTATTCATTCATAAGAAAATCTATAAGCATCCATTCAATGCAACATTTATACATGTAACTCAAACACATTCAACATTCACACATATACACAGAATATAACGTGGAAACCCATCCGGGAAAAAACCAAAAAGGTGCTCGTCATTTGGCATGAGAAATATATGCACCTTTTGTCTGCACACTAAGATGCAAACTCTATTCTAGATCTTCTTCTCTATATTTATAGACTCTTTCTTACTCTCATACTCTATGATATTCTCTCTGCTCTACTCTATTAACAATGCACACACAGCCTAGATCGACTGAACCTCTCCTACACTTCTGTGCACTCAGCTGCAGATTCTCATATGCACTCAACAACACTAATAGGCAAAAAAATACATAGAAACTAATAGTCTAACAATACAGAGCTAACAACAAAGAAGCTAACCCACATGCAGCTTAGGTTCCTTCTTTTATAGACTCTTTTACAGACTTGTTACAGGCTCTTTTCCTCTCGCTTTCTCAGCCAACTTCCTATACTTATCCTACAGGTTGTCTTTCCTATTCTAGTAAAACCTAATGGTAGGAAATAATGATCTAAATTACAAATATACCTTCATACATGTGGTTTCTGTCGGCTCTAGACGAATTCGTACCCATGATCATTATGGCCTGTCACTTTCTAACCATTATGCCACTTGCACGCCTTCTAAAACTATTATTCCATCGCATCTTCCCTTTTCGCACTCCTTTCTTCTATCGCAGCTTCCTCTTTTGTCACGCATACTCCTTCTTCTTCCTTCTCATCACTGCTTCTGTCGCAACTCCTTTCTGTTCTTCTTTCATGTTGTTGCCTCTGTCACAACTCATTTCTCTTCTTTCCTATAGCTGCTTCTTTCGCAACTACTTTCTCTTCTTCTTTAGCTCTTCTCCATACTTAGGCATAATTCTAAGTGAATTATGCTTTCCTTTCCCTAGGCCCAATAGTCTCACATCACCAAACTACTTGTCTTTAAAAAATGTTCTTGTCCCTCCATGTATCTAGGGACTCCTTAGATAGAGAATGCAAACAAAATAGTTACTAGGAGGAGCTCTTGATCATCTTGGAGGAAAAACATGATACCCATAATTTTCTCATTCGACTAACCCAAACAAATATCTAAAAACCATGTGCCAAGTGCCAAGATATGAAATTGAGGCTTATTGTTGATTTTTTCAAGATGTTGTTAAAACATGAACTGAGGTCCTTGAGGCTACCTTAGATTTTGGCGACGTTGTTTGTTTATTAGGGAATTTCAAATACTTTTTAAATTTGCTCATATACCCCAAGTCATGTGCCATTTTCATAACATAAATCTAGTCAATATTTTAATCTATTAGCTGACAAAACCCCATTGCATTAGATGATGTTTCCAACTCTATCAACAAGATTCATATCTTATGCTTCAAAGGATGCTTGTACGATCCTTTAGGCCTGTGTGTATTATGCTTAAACCATAATCATAACTGCTTCAAAAATTCACGTCAAGACTTCTTAAGATTGTGTTTTAGTCGTGGGATGCTATTTGATTTGTTATATTTTCATTAAAGATAACATCCAGTGGTTTATGTTCTTGAAGTTATTTAAAAGTCAAAAAAAAAATTAGCAATCAATATCTAAGTCACTAGAAAAGCAATTTGTTATTTGTTATTTATTTGGCAGGGGTGATAAAGTTTTTTTTGTTAAAGACCATCTTGAAGATGGGAAATAGACGTAATATTAAAATAAAGTCTAGAAGGAAGGAGGTACCCCCTAAAAATGCCCATGAGATAAGGAGGGGAAATTTTAAGGGAGAAATTTAGCCCAGGGGCGAAATTAAAGCGGTTTCAAAAAAATGACGGGCTAATTTTTAATATAAGAATAATTTTATTTAATTTTACATATTAGTCCCATAATTATTAAATTAACCATTACCCTCAAACAAATAACGAATCCCGTAATGCGAGAAAATAGGGATTTCGCCAAGATAAAATTGGTTAAAATCGTGAATTCATCCCTTATTTTTTAGCAATGAAGACACACAGGTTTGAGTTTGCCCCACATTTTCAGTAATGGAGGCACATAGGTTTGATTTCTCCCCAGATGTTTCCATTTGAAATTGTGAGGAGTGAGTTCGCCCCAATATTTTTGAGTTTTCCCCTATATTTTCGAGTTTTCCCCAATACTTTCGAGTTTTCCCCGTGATTTTTCCATTTGAACACTGAGTAGCATTAGAGGAATTTTGAGTTCTAAAATGGGACTCCCAAGGAAAATAATAAAATGATAGTTAAAATAATAAGATAATATTTATTAATTTTGGAGGAAAAAAGAAAAAAACTACTTTTTGTGTTCGTATTTTCGACATATCTCCCTGTGTTTTTACTCAAATTTCGATTGGGAGATCTCGTTGGATGTGGAATTTGATTCCACATCCAACAAGTACCCACACTGCATATTTTTGATGGACCCCTCTACCCCAAAAACAAGAAATACCTAAAAAACATGATGATGATCCACATCCAACGAGTACCCACACTGCATATTTTTTACGGACCCCTCTACCCCAAAAACAAGAAATACCTGAAAAAACATGATGATGACATCATCATCACGTTTTTTAAGGTATTTCTTGGTTTTGGGGTAGCGGGGTCCATCAAAAATATGCAATGGGGGTATTCATTGGATGCGGAATCAAATTATGCATCCAAGGAGCTCTCCCAATCGAAATTTGATTAAAAACACATGGAGATATGTTGAAAATACGAACAAAAAAGTAGTTTTTTTATGACAAATATGTCAATTCAACCATTATGGTTGACTCATTTTATTGGAATTCTATTGGTTCTTGAATTCCAACTCACAAGAACTTATTGTTGGCACGTTTTCTTATAAGGCCCATTTTAGACCCCAAATTTTCTCTAATGTGAGCTCGCCCCCATATTTTCAACAATGGATGTAAGGAGTCATTATCTCACCCCCAATGTTTTTAGTAATGGAGGTATGGAGCAATTATTTTGACGAGATATGCACCGTAGGGTTGAATTCGCCCTAAAATTTGGGGAAAATGTGGACAATGGAACGATTTAGTAAATTGATGAACGATTTTGTCTCTATAAAATGCCTCAAGACTTAGAAACACATTTCTGAAAAAAACACACATGAAGAATCATCTTGGAACTTTTCATGCAACTTGATTTCAATTGCAATTTGACAGTGGCTGTCGTTGAGTGGAAAATATATGCAATTGTTCAACGTTCCTTGGGGTATACAATCTTTAGAGAGGTTATTTTCACCTTTCACGTTATTTCTGCTTTGGTTGGAACTTATTCTATGTATTTTGGGCAAAGACTTTGAATGTATGCACTATGCAGGTATTTAAGCAGTTGTTTTCCCTTATGTAGGTATTTAAGCAGTTGTTTTCCATTTTGAGCTACTCAGAAAATTAGATATTGTAGCTCTAATATTTTCGTCAAGTCCCTTTAATATATGATGAAGATCTATAATATTTGCTTGATAATGGTTACCGATATGATTCTCTAAATATCTAAACTTAATCTAGCTTAGGTTGAATCTTTTAATCTATATCAGTCTAAATATTGTCAGCCTTTACTATGCTTTAGATTGTTTCCATCGTACTTTATTCGATGATAGATTTAAATAATTGTCACTACAAAATGAATCTTAATATAACAATTCATTAGTCCTCTTACAGATATGGGTTCCATACGATCAATTTTCCTAACCTAGAAGTGAGTTTGATTACTGCTCTTGATGAATGGTTTGGGAAGTTTACTCCCTTAATTACTGCTCCCATTGAATTTTACCTAGGGTTTTATTATTGCATAGAGGATGATCTGCTAGTTTTTGAGGAGTCTAGATGCAATGCCAAGTTCTAGGACATCCCAAGACTATGAGTCTAGGAGTCTACATTTTATTATCAATTCCCAAGAAACAGACCAAGACCTCTTTGAGGACTTTTGGGATATTCTCTTTGTGACTCTATTTATCAAATAATAGCTCAAGAGTGTTAACTTAGAAACTCAACAAAGATAACAATCCCCTTAAGTCCTAAACTAATATTTTATCCTTGATACATGGTTTCCTTGGAGAGTAGTTGAATGTCAATATTCTTTTGAAGACTCATTTCATGATTCTGTTGCAAAAACGATGTATTTGCATTTTGCACCTGCATATTGTTTGTTGATTATCTGAGGTTATAAACTTTATTAAAATTGGTCCTAAACCCTTTGAAAATATTAATTACGTTTTCTATGATGTGTGCACCTAATTGACGGGAAACCATCTAAGAATAATATCACTTAGTTAGGAGGCCTAACTGTAAAAAGAAAGAAAATAATATTCAAAATTTGGTCCAATCTATAACCTGGACTATATATGAGATAAAAAAGAATCCATTAAGCTCTCTTTGAAATCAAGGACAGATTCTTCTCTTGGCTATATATTTAGATTTTTATCTATATAGATAGTCTTTTATCTTTCCCTGCTTCAATATTGGTCTGGGAGTTACTTTTGCACTCCCACTTTGTACCTACACTGGATGTTGTATCTACAATTTTAGAATATTGGTTTGTCCACTAAATAGTAGCAAGTAATTGTGCACATGATCCATGGTTATTAATTCCACTTAGTAGGGTGGAAGATATCTTTGTTATGGATCGAGGAAGATGCACTCACAAGTTTGAAGCCTACTATAGATAGGGTGACAAATTTGCTACTTATTGTCTAGCCATGACAACTATTTTTGGTAAATAAACAATCTAAATTTATAGAATATCACATACTAGTACAAAAACCTGTCAATGTCTAGGTAAAAAATGATAGAAGACCTTACATAGGTAGATCTCTTTTAGGTTCTTTCTAATCATAACATAAAACAGAGTCAAGAGTAGTCTTTGATTCTTACATCCTGCCTAGTGATTGAAACAAACATTTGAACCTTGGGTTTTCAAAAAAATAAAAATATGTTCAACAAATGTATATAGAAGACTAAGAAAATGAAGTAAACAATATCTTACTAAAATAATAATATAAAGTCTTAGGTGATCACTAAACAAGCATAATATAAAGTCAAAGAGAGTGATCACTAAAAAAAACAAACCATTAAAAATGAAAGGAAAGGGTCTCTAAGGGTCACTTAAAGTCACTAATGACAATAGCCTTCTCTAGAGACCCATCTTCCTCATAATTTAGGGGCCCATAATATATTAAGGTCTTGAGTATGAGTTGAATGCACTATCCATGTACATACTACTTTGGGATTATAGGTTATGGACATGAGAGATATTGCAGTGATCTAATTGATAAAATCCCTCTATTTCTTTAGAAGAACCAGAATACCATGAAGTTTCAATTATAATGTATAGGGGAGCTCACAAATCCAAATCCAAATTCATATGCATTAATTTATAGTCTAATTCAATTTTGAAACCTTTTTATCACTAATTATTGCATGAGCTCATTTTTTCTTTATGTAACATATTATGTATGATATTGGAAATTATTCAATTAAGTGGGCCATCTATTAACAGATGTCGAACTGTGGACTTATGAATAGATTCCCATATTGTATCTCTTCTAAGATCCATTGATAGACAATCATGGATCCATTTTGGATGGTTATAGCGAAAGGTGACAAGATGATAACTAGAAAACACTATGCAAAGACACCCACTAGTCCTTGATAGAGTTTACCTTAACTGAAAATTACCTCATCTTCTTATTTCCATGTTTCTACTTTGCCTAAAATTGGATAGTATGATCCTTTTCTGTTCTTGCTTTCAGCCCGGGGGATTCTGGGAGATGCATTTCCAGTAGACTGTCTAGAATTTTGTGTTGATCTATGAACATTTTCCAGTGATTTGGTGTTGGTTGAATTCTTTTTGGATAATATCTTTTTTTCTGAATGATGCTTGCTTCTTGATGTCTGGCACTGGGGACGATACTTGATCACTATCAGTACATTGAGGACTGTAACTCTCTGAAATATTTTGTGGCATTTCATCTGTTGTGAATTACTTGAAAAGTGACCCAGTATCTCTTTTATTGTTTGTTGACAGAGTTCACCTCAATCCATGAGTTACATTAGGCTTTGAAAGACATTAGATATCATCAATTGTTATTTTTTTTAATAGGACTCAAAAAACCTTTGTTTCTTTGGGACTGTAGCATGATTCACTCCATTATTAATATCCATATCAAGGTGTTATGATTCATCGACTATGCAGAATTGCTTGGACAATGGCCCAACAGACAACCTGATACGTTGTGGCATTGATGTACATATTAAACCATGATTATCCTTGACCCTAAACTCTAAAACACATTTTGATTCATCAATTGTACCTTACTTGTAAATGAGAACAACCACTCCCTTAATGTTAGCCATTGAGTACTTCAATATTTTATTATAATCGAAGTATGAGTTACACTTTGATTGTCTAATAGAGAGTGTCTTGGAGCAAGAGGGAATTTCTATGGAATAAATGAGTAGAGATGGTCTCCTTTCATTCCTTTATTCTCTCTTTATTTCCTTCCCTGGAGATATGCAATTCATATCCTGTTTCCTCCCTTGGAGGCAGCTGCAAGAAGAAGGTGACATAAATTTGGGCATGTTTAAATCTAAAGATCTATCTACAACACTACATGAGTTAGAAAATTATGTGTCTATGGCATATTGTTCCTGACTATCAAAATTTTGTGTCATCTAATTTTCCGAGGGATCACTCTCCAGGACTTTCTTCTTTTCCCTTAAAAGAAGTTCAAGAGTTTGGATATGGTTTTTCATTATTTGGAATTCATCTTCAAGGTGTCTCATGTGTAAAATGATATCAACCATGGAACTCATTCTTTGTTCCTTGGATTCCTTCATAGACGAGAAAATACAATCCCATTAATTTCATATAGTATTAATATAATTTGTTTACAGAACACAAATAGATAATCCCATCTATCTTCTAAATATGTAGAAGAAATGAAATTATTTAATCTAAAAGATGATATAGGGGGGCATACAGTTGATAGATCCCTCCCAAGTTGTATGCCTCGTTCCCTAGTCCCAAAACTCAGAGAAAAAACAATCTCAACTAGATCATATTCCTTTGGACTAATATGGAGAAGCATCACACCCTTTGAATCATTTGCTACATATTAATAAATAAAAAAGTTGAATAAGATATTCTATGTCCAACATACAAAAAATATGAAACCGTAATATATATTTTCATGTGGGTGCATCAAATAACGTTTATTAACAGAAAGAGTATTGTGGATACCTAGATATTCTTTGAGTATTTGAGTTAGTTTGTTATTCCTGCAAGTACAAAGAAAAGAAAGCATTCCTACCAATTGTTAAATTAGGGATGTTGCTTCAAAGTTACTAGCATAAGGAACATCAAAAGCTGCATAATTCCCATAGTGTATATTTCAGGATCGAGTGCCAATGATTGTGCAGAACTGCTGCATTAAACTTTGGAGTACATCGATCATGCCAGACTATGTAAAAATATTGAACAGAACTTTGAAAAGGGATTTTTAATTGCACACCGTGAAGCACCATATCCCAGGCATTTTTTTTAAATTCGCAATCAATCAAGAGATGGTCGGCAGTATTCAAAGCTACCATACAAAAACAGCATCAGAATGGCCCATTAAAGCCACACTTAAGGAGGTTATCACCTATCAGAGATTTATTTTTTAATAACAACCATACAAAGAAATTTACCTTTGTAAGGTAGGAAGAATTCCATACATATTCCCAAATCACAGGAGAGAAATAGGACTTGTGAGCTGGTTGAAGGAGCCTGAGAGCTTTGGGTGCAGAGTAAAGACCATCAAGACCCCAACCCCAACGGTCTTTTTGAGAATAATGTACTGGATGTAGGCCAGAGGAAAGAGACCATCACCGTTTTTTAAGGAATAAATCAAATAGGAAGGTCTGGAAAATTCCATCCTATCCAAATACCATCATTATCCCAGCTACAAATTTCTGTCAGGCGTAAAAGACCTTTATTTTTGGACCAATTCATTAACTCAGAAAACTGGAGAATCGAGGAGAGAGGAGGTTTATCGAAGATAGTATCCTCCCATAGGAGGGTCCTCATCCCATCACCTGGGACTCTGTTAATATGGTGAATAAAAAATTCAAACCCTTTCCTGCAGGAATTCCATATAGTTCAGCCAGAAGGAGTACTGGTAGAAGATATATTTCTTAAAGGGCCACTATGTAGATACTTCATCCTAAAAATTCTGCTTACACGGTGCTTTGGATCCACAAATAGCTACCATATCATCTTTCCAATCATTTCCAAATTACCAAGGCCAGGATCATGAATTTGTAATCCTCCTTTTGAAATAGGATGCTTAAGAACCTCCCATCTCACCAAATGCATCTTTTTTTGTCCACCTTTCCCTCCATTCCATAAAAAAATCTCTCAAAATTTTAGCTATCTGAGCCGAGATAGACTTTGGGGTGCGAAGCAAAGTTGACTCCAAGGGAAGAGAGTGACAAGTTTATAGATTTTGCTTCTTCCATACTTTCGCCACTAGCCCACGTCCTGAGAATATGTTCCCTTCCACCTAACTCAACTATCCACAACTTGCTTGTTATGGTTTATGCATCATCATCCTTTGAACCTCTAATGATAATCCTGATCAAGCTAAAATGAGGAACAACTGCCATCAAGAAAATATTCCTAGTTTACATTTTCTTTACCAACTTATGAAAAACTAAATTTCCTAGTATGTGAAATTCTATTCAAAGATGCATGAATACTTATAACCTTTAGTGCTATATCTAGAATTTTATTTGTAATACATATCTTCCTGATTATAGAGATGAAAAGAAGTGATGAATCAACTGGACCTAAATTGTTGTATGCTTTAATATTTTGTTGAGGATATCATTCAAAAAAACCGTTGCAAAAAATTTAGTAAACATTGTTGCAACTCACCTATGTGACCTGCTTGAAGCCTCATTGACTTTGGTCCATGCAGTAGATCTTGCTCATCTTCCTAGACGATACAATTGAAATTCTTGTTTGAAATCCACAACTACAAACTCATGCAAATTTTCGATCTCCACACCATTTGGTGCATACATTTGAATTGAAAGGCTATACTAAAACTAGAAAAGTTCATCAATCTATTCAAACCTTCAAATAAAATTTTGTTAGGAATTTAAATTAAACTAGAAATGTTACGTATATAAATTAAAATATAATTAATAATAATTATTAGTCATTAATAGGTATAATATTAAAAATACATGACCTTTCAATCCAATCCCTAAGTTGTATATAAGAGGCGACAATCATTTGTAATTATTATCTTTTATAATTTATCAATTATTTGGCAATTATATTATTGCTATGGAATTATCGCCAATTGGTTGACTAATCCATTGGAGGATTTTGAATACAACCATACTGTTTGTTACAATAAAATCAGATCCAACCCTTCCTTGGGATTGTGCTCACTCGGCTTTTAGTCATTTCAGTAGAGCTTCTCTACATTGTTGGTCCTTCACCAAAAAGTCAGGCTCTTAGCCTCATTTCCACCTACTCTTCTTTCTCGTTTATTTTCCATTACCTCACATTCATCGACTCTCGCACTCAACTCATTACCCATCATCACTCACACTTCATTCGCAACCACGCTCTCAATCACCTCTCCATCCTTTCCCCATCGCACTCCTGCATGCATCACGTGTTGTTCCCCTTCTCCTCTACTCCAACTCCTCCCCACACCATCTCCCTTTTTCCTGCATCCTCCCAGACATCCTCCTCCTACATTCACTTTCCCACACTACACTACTCCCACCTCAATGTCCACACTCTCCTCTTCCCCTACACTCTCATACATCATACTCTAGCCTGCTCCATCATCCCTGTCCTCTGCCCTCTGTGACCTCACCTTTTAGCTCTGCTCTTCCTTCCCTCCACACTAACCTCTGTTTCCTCCTCACATCTTCCACTTCGCCTGCGATATGCCATCGTCTCCTCCATCACCTGTGATCTTCCATCATTTTCCCCATCGCCTCCATCTTCCATCCCCTCACTTCTTCACCAGCACTGCCATACAACTGTTTTCCACTCCTCACAACTTCCTCTAGATCCAACACTCCCACTCCACATAAGCTTGCGCTTATTCCAACCTTGTGTGGCCATTTCTCTTGTTCCTCGCTTCACCCTCCTACCTCACATTCCCCCTGCGCTATCCTTATCTACACAATTCCCATACTCCACTGCCTACACATCCTCTCAATCCCTGCAACATCCATGATCCCATTTTGAAAGTGCACTACAAACCACTCCCTCCACCGCTACTTAGTTGTGTCATCCAAGCTCTCCCCATTCGCTTCCCCACCTCGTTGTTTTCACTGCTCTACTACACAATCAAATAGCATATGTGCAATTCCACCAATGTTTAGGTTTTAAAACCCTAATATAATCCAGTTTACAAAAAACAATTTACATATAATAATATTTATTATTTTATATTTACAACTCTAATTTCTTCTCTATTCAAAAACTTATTATTATTTTTAATAATAATAAATAATATTATTTAATAATTGTCATTACAATTATTATTTAATACAAAAGAGGAAAAGAAGACAAGAAGACCATTCCTTGTTGGTCCAAAGGAATATTCTTTATATGAGAGACATATTGGGAATTATTACAGCTTTTATTTCTATCCTCGTCGAAGAAAGAAGACAAAAGTGAAGTAAAGACATAGGTGCAACTATGCCACCTACATATTCAGAAATGAAGTCATTGTTGCAAACAACATTGGACGAGTTAGATAAAAATAAAGCAACCAATAAAGATATTCAATTCAAGATTATGAAGCAATAATTGTGAAATTATTTAGTAGAATAGGAGAATTGTAGCTTAAAAGATCAAAAGAAAGAGATGCAGAAAAGGTTATTAGATAAAGATAAGGAAATTTCAAATCTAAAAATCCACAATCAAAACCTGGAAGAAAAAATCAGAAATTCAAAAAATGTCGAAGAATCACCTTATAGAAACAATAATGATTTAGAAGAAGAAATAAAACGTTTAAACAAAATCATCAAGGAGAAAGAAGACAAAATTAGACACATTCAGATGAAAGTAAGACGCCTAGAAGTAGAGAATGGCCACCTTTAAAAACAGATTAGTGAACTCTAGTAGAAAGAGGAAAACACTAAAAAGATGCATAAGCTAGAGATTACAACTGCCAAAAGCACGTTATCAAATAACACCGAAGAAATTTTCAAATTAAAGAACCATAACAAGACGTTAGTCACAAAAATAAAGAAGTTGAAAAATAGTCGGAAGGAAGAACACACTATTGAAGACATTGAAGGAAAACATTTAGACAAGCAGGAAGAAAATATATGCATTCAAAATCATAACGAAGATATTAAGGAGAAAATTAATATGTCCGAAGATGACATAGAATCTCAAGTAAAATTGATTAAAATGTTTAAAAATGATAACTTACAGTTAGAAAAAAAGTTGGAAAAGATACAGAACAAAACATTAAAAACTCAAGGAATGAAAATACAACGTTAAGCAAATATAAATTCTCAAAAGATGACACTTGTAAAAGAAAATAACATTGTGAAAATTCCCTCTTCGACACCCCAACCATATAAACCGGTATCCTGGAAAGTGGGAATTGTCAAAAGATAACAGTACTAATGTGATAAAAGCTCCTAACAACATATCAATAGGGAATCTCAATAGTCAACAAAAAAAAATGGATGGATTCATCCATCAACATATCGAAAGTTACTCTCTGCACTTAGAATTCCTCGACATGTTTCATCAGTTATGACATCATGAGGAATGATGCAACCACATACCACCGTGACAACCTGTATTGTTGTATTTGAAACCCTCCAATGGATTAGTCAACCAATTGACGATAATTCCATAGTAATAATATAATTGTCGAATAATTGATCAATTATAAAAGATGATAATTACAAATGATTCTTGCCATTTATATACAACTTAGGCATTGTATTGAAAGGTCATGTCTTTTTAATATTATACTTATTAATGACTAATAATTATTATCAATTATATTTTAATTTATATTTGCAACAACAAAATTCTATTCAAAGGTTCCTGAATACTTCTAACCTTTAGTTTTAGATCTAGATGTTTACATGTAATACATATCTTCCTGATTACAGAGATGAAAAGAAGTGATGAATCAATTGGACTCAAAGTTTTGTATCCTTTAATATTTTGCTAAGGATATTATTCAGAAAAACCATTGCATAAAATTTAGTAAACATTACTGTAACTCACCTATGTGATCTGCTTGAAGCCTCATTGATGTTGGTCCATGTAGTAGATCTTGCTCGTCTGCCTAGATGGTACAATTGAAATGCTTGTTTGAAATCCGTTACCACAACCTCATGCAAATTTTCAATCTCCACACCACTTTGTGCATACATTTGAATTGAAAGCCTATACTAAAACTAGAAAAGTTCATCAATCTCTTCAAATCTTCAAATAAAATTTTGTGAGAGTATAGAAGCACATTTTAAAAACTTAAGAACATAGGAGCATAAGAATGGATGCATGGTGTTACCATTTTGCAGAGGTTTCTATTGTCCTTGTAGGTCGATGCACAAGCAAATCTCTCAGATATCCCTTGTAAACCTACAACATGCTAATTGTAAAGGTAAAGGTTAAACTATTATCAAAAGCAACCTATCGAAAGAGTTCCTTGAATGTGTGAGGAACAACACCAGGACTATCTAGTCTTCCTTCCTGCAAAATATTAATCAAGATGAAAGTAATTTTTTTGTTAATCTTCATGGGGCAGGCTTCATGAAATTTCCATGATACTTCAATTTTATGATCTTATCCTGTTGAGAGAATGCATTTGTAGGTGGGTAAACTCAGATGGAATCACAAGATATCCCCAACAAAAAAAGTGTTGATTACAATGTTGTGGGAAGGTGCTTTTGAACCACGAAATTTGTTCATTCAATGCATGGCATTCTTGCAGAATCCTGGTGCAATTGTGAGAGTAGTGAGAAATTGGTTATTCCCATTTGATAATGAAAGAAAAATTGGCATTTCCAACATAGTATTCTTGACATAATTTTAGAATTATTATGTAAAATTACACTATGAATATTGTAGAATCCATATCCCCATGAGCAATGTTATGCATTTAGGTCAAGGTATTAAAAAGGAAACTGTAAGGATTTTAATTTTGAGCTGGAAAATCTAAGGCTCAAACATAAATCCTTTCTTATTAGGAACCCATGTTTTCACCATGATTAGGTGATCTACACTAGCCACTTATGAATTCTCAATTAGGTATTATGAATTCTCAATTAGGTATTATGAATTCTCAATCAGGTATTACGGATTGCATTCTGAAAAAGATTAAATAACAGGTTTCAAATTTGACAAAAAAACAACCAAACCTAAACCAAAACACGCACAATTGTATAAGTTTTGTCAGTTCTGGTCTACCCACATGAAAAAATACATACATTGTGGCCATCCAAAGCATATCTGAGAATTGGCACCAATTCTTCAAACAAATCATCTGCACAAAAATTGCTAGAGTTTAAAAACATTTTGAATTTACCCACATAATTATTTAAATGACAGTCACTAAATGAATTTCATTGTATCTTGTGAATCATCAGGAAGAAACACCTTGTCAAAGTGATATGCCTTCAACCGTTCCCCATCTTTGACAAGGACTTGGTCTAAATAAGTAGCTACAATAGGTTCTGGACATGCTCTCTTCTCATTCCCATGAAATGGTCTCACACGATAGAATACAAAAATGCTCCCTACAACACAAATATTATATACCACTTCTCATAAACACCATGATACACATTTTATTGAAACACTCTACTTCCCAGCAAAAGGTTATGATATCCTCGAAGCTTTAGCCCAGTAAGGCCCTAATCAACCCTTGTTAAAAAGGATTGTTCCCTAGAAGCAAACTAGATGATAATGTGTGGTAGTAAAAATATTAACTTGTCCCTACTTCCCCTACCCATTTGCAGACACCTGACTCAATATTGTTCCAACCAACTATTGTTTGAGAAATGGTGCCCGTAGTTTCTTGTCCTAGGTTTTTCTCAAGTAAATGCAAGTGGGAAGTGTGCTATGGATGTTTAGTTTTCACATTTATGATGAATCCTTGATGGAATTATTTTCAAATCATGTGGTCTACCATAGAGCCTTTATATATTCTTATTACCAAAAATTTGGACATATTTGTATGAAAAATGGGATCAAATGCTTGAGAGTGAATCTTATGCACCTTGAATTCATACAAACTACTGAAAGCAACAAATTTTTTGAAACATATGTTTTCCAAAATGATATCCATGTACAAAATTATTTATGTCATTGACTCATTATTTCTTCACCTATGGTAACTGTATCAAAATAGATGGCAATGTCTGACTCTGTACTATCATGTCTTATGCAAGAAAAGGTAAAGAAGCACTGGAGAACATTTTTTACAATAGCACTTAGAAAAAATTGGAGCAAATTAATGGTAGAATTAGGCATAGAACTGCACCTCTTTAGGTTCATTACAAAATTCAAGAGTTTCATTTTTTGTGGGACATGAAATGCAAGTTGTATTTGCAAGTTGGTTGCTACTCTTTCTTCTTCACGACTACTTATGTAATCCCTTCTGGCCCTATATCTTCTCTTCTATACCTACTGGAAACCACCTGAGGTTTGCAAAATTTGTTTGAACTGTCCAATGACAACATGGATATGATCCAATAGTATCCCCATTAGGTCTTGATCTCATCACCAATAATCAAGAGAAACAAAGATAAAATCCTTAGCATGCCATTGTCCAAATTCAATTGATAAAGTTAGTATTGATGCAACACCATGATTTCATCACCAGTGATCAAGAGAAATAACAATATCCTTGTTAAGTGCTTATCTAACCCTTGATGATCTCTTTTGAACAAAATCATTCCATGTTAGGACTGGAGTTGACCAATTGTGGCCTCGATATGAACTTTGATGACTTTAAGAGTGTAATGATGGCCCTTCTTAGTTCTTGGTCTAAACAATGGTGTCCTTATAATACTTATAGAACGGAACCTTCTTGTAGATGATGATTTCAACCCTTAACAAACCCTCACCTCTTCTATTTACTACTTTGAGAATGTCATTGATTGAATTAGATGGTTTCGTTGACTAAAGATGTTGTTGTTGATTGTTTAAGGCATACTATTTACTAGGGTAGGAGGAAGTTCTTGATTATTAGTTATCCATATCAAGCATGTGGCAGAATGTCAAAACCCTCAGTGCCTGAGATAAATCCTCAATTTATCTGATGTATAGGTAAATTGGACTAGATCAAAGAAATTTGGTAAGATTTCTTCTTTCTTCACCAACCTCTAAATCCTGCATGAATAATGACGTGTTTACCTTTGAGAGTCTCAGTATCTACATTTGAATGATGCGTAAAATTAGTCAGTTCTAAGTCTCATTCCATTCCTATTTTGAAGCTTTTTAATAACGTTCTTCCCTTTACACCATTGTTTAATGCTTTTCCAAATATCTCCTTGAATGAATTAACCACCCTAGCTTATTTGTCATGTTTGTGTCCACCTGTTGTGAGAGTTCTGGATTTTTTGTTAATGCTCTGTTGAAATGCTTCCTGTGGTAAAATTCATGAATTCTATTAGCTAGATTGATGAATTTGGTATGATGAAAGTAAATTCATTTCTTTGGTAATGTCTTCCTCTTCTTCTAAAATCTCTTTAGATTTAGACTCTTTATGTCTGCAAAAGCAACAAATTCACTTATCCAATTGAATGCCCCAATTGCTATCCATTTTGGCATGTTTCCTTTTCTCTTAAAAATACATTATTTGGGGTGATTCAGAATGATCTGAGAGAAAAAATTTCTAGGAATGCTAAAGGAATTTAAAATTTATTTTCTCTCTCAGTTACAGGTATCCAGGAATGCTAAAGGAATTTAAAATTTATTTTCTCTCTCAGTTATAGGTATATGCCAACCCATTCTAGGATGGACTTGACCTCAGTGAATCTTAAAGTCTAAAGACAGACTAAACATCCAGATTGATAAAATTTGTAAATGGGGCTAAACTTTTTGAATTAAAGACTACATTGAAAAAAAGATCATTAAAGGTATACTCTTCAAGTCTACGTTGCTATCACTTTTCTTCACATTGTTGTATGTAGGATAAATTATTCAACTATCTAGGACAAACTTTGATTGGTGTTTTAGTATTTTTGTTTCAGTTGTGGGACAAATTCTTTGCATCCATATTTGTATATCATGTAGATGAAAATTATGACATGGTATCAATGCTCTGTATGTCAGATTCTCCATATCCTTGTTTGGAATGAATTGTTATTAGTAAGAAGGCGTTGTTAGAGGATCTTAGTGGGTGTTATTCCCAAAAGATTTTAAAGGTTGGATTGATTCGTTCCTATGATAGGAACCAAGACCTGAGTGAGGTTGTCAATGAGATGTTGGTGTAGTTCTAGTGATTATAATGGATTTGTTATCCGAGATAGGCCCTATTGAGCCTATGATAGGTTTATTTCATTGGTCCATTCATTTGTTGAAGTGTGTTCTATGTTTGCAAGATTACTTCTCTTTATTTTAGAGTAGAGTGTGACAGAAAGTGGTGCTTTCAACTTTCCATATTGAAAGTGTTATTGCAGATGATGTTGGGGATGGATCTTTGGGAGGTGTAGCTAGTGGGCCAATTGGAGCCAGTGACAATGTAACTAAGGAATTCCTACAATGGGGTACTGAAGGGGTTTGTTAATAGAATTCCCAAGGTTAAGGCTTGTCCAAATCTCTCCTTGAATGAATTAACCATCCTAGCTTATTTGTCATGTTTGTGCCCTCCTATTGCGAGAGTTATGGGTTTTTTGTTAGTGATCTATTGAAATGATTCCTATGGTAAAATTTATGAATTATATTAGATAGATTGATGAATCTGGTATGACGAATGTAAATTCATTAATTTAGTAATATCCACCTCTTCTTCTAACATCTCTTTAGATTCAAACTCTTTATGTATACAAAAGAAACAAATTCACTTATCCAATTGAATGCCCTGGTTGTTTCCCCCCTGGTTACTATCCATTTTGGTATGTTTCCTTTGCTCTTAAAAATACATTATTTGGGGTGATTCAGAACGATATGAGCGCAAAATGTTTCCAGGAATTATAAAGGAATTTAAATATTATTTTCTTTCTCAGTTATAGGTATATTCCAACCCATTCTAGGATGTACTTGACCTCTATGAATCTTAAAGTCTAAACACAGACTAAACATCCAGATTGATAAAATTTGTAAATCAAACTATACTTTTTTAATAAAAAAATACATTAAACAAAAGATCATTAAAGGTATACTCTTCAAGTCTGCATTGATATCTCTTTTCTTCAAATTGTTGTATGTAGGATAAATTCTTTAACTATGTAGGGAAATATTTGATTGGTGTTCTAGTCTTTTTGTTTCAGTTGTAGGACAAATTCTTTGAGTGCATATTTGTATATCATGTAGATGAAAATTACGACATGGGATCAATGCTCTGCATCTTAGATTCTCCAGATCCATGTCTGGCATGAATTACTATTAGTGAGAAGGCATTGTTGGAGGATCTTAGTGGGTGTGACTCCAAAAAGATTCTAAAGGTTGGAGTGACTTGTGCCTATGACAAGAACCAAGACCTGTGTGAGGTTGTGGGTGAGATGTTGGTGTAATTTTAGTGATTAAAATGGATTTTTTATCCAAGATAGGACTATTGAACCTATGATAAGTTGATTTCATTGGTCCATTCATTTGTCGAAGTGTGTTCTATGTTTTCAATATTACTACTCCCAGTCTTAGAGTAGAGTGCAACTGCAAGTGGTGCTTTCAACTTTGCATCTTGAAAGTGTTGATTGCAGATGATTTTGGAGATGGATTTTTGGAGGTGTAGCTAGTGGGCCAATTGGAGTCAGTGACAATGTAACTAAGGAATTCCTATAATGGGGTACTGAAGGGGTTTCTTGATATAATTCCCAACGTTAAGATGATGTGAGGTGGGTCAATAGTTCATGATTTTAACAAAGGAATTAATGTCTAGATAGTGTTCTTGTATGGATGATATTGTGTAATACAATGGGTTTGTGGTAGAAGGGATCCCAAGCATGGGAAGGTTTTTTGATGGATGGATAGAGTGGGAAATCCTTACAAGAAATATGGTGTCTTGCTTGTCAATGACATTAGCATTTTAGGTTGATGGAGTTAAGAAGGTAGTAAATTTATCCAGGTGATGGGTATGCCATTGGAGATGATAGTTTCATCATCCAAAAGTGTTGTATGCTCAATGTGGAGCTAGTGAGTGTATGATTTTTTGGAAAATTTGTGGGGATATTTTGAGCACACAATGACACAAGGTTGGTTGTTTTTTTTCTATCTATAGGAATTGTTGTGGTTGTTGATGCAATAATCCTTACTAAGGATATTATTTTGGAAATGTTTGTTATTGTTGGTTAATGGATTGCAAACTATTAAATGTTTTTGGTGAGTATTTTGTTGATGGGGATGGTTGATGGTCTATTGTTACTAAGGATATTGTCATGAGTTCTTTCAGCGGTAAAATTTTTAGTGTTTGAAATAAATGATGCCTAACTATGTTACATAATGTTGACTGGAATTTATACACTTTTTCTTATAACCTGAGTTTTTTAGTGGTAAAATGTTTAGCGTTGAAAGAAATAATGTCTAATTATGTTACATAATGTTGATTGGAATATATACACTTTTTCTTACAACCTTTATACTTTAAGAGCTTATGGAACTATCATAATTATGAGAGAGGAAGGAACCATTTATATTGCAACTATTTGAAGGGGTTATTAGTACCTTGAGATGGTTATTAGTACCTCAGGTAGCCATGTTGATACTAATTGTGTCATTATCTCTAAGTAGATTTGTTGAGTCAAATATGTATATCTTTATTGAACATAGTTTTTTTACATTGACAAATGATGCTCATGTCACAAAAACGTTTTTCACCAAACTTTGGTTAGGTCGATTCAATTCATTTTTCCAAAACGTTGGCTCTCTACACCCTCAAATATTTATCACCAAATCATGTGGAAATTTTTAGCATCTAGAAATGAACTAACTCATTTTAAATACTTTCATGGAATTATCATTATCATATTAGTGGTATCTTTTAGTTGGGGCATTTCATATTTAAAAGCAATTTTAGTGAGTAGGAATTCCTATTTGGTATTTTAGTATCTATTGATTCTTAATAACGATCTTTCCCAACCCAACTTTGATGACCCATATATTTGCTTGCTAAGTATTTTCTCACCTATATAGTTTCAAAAGTTGTACTTTCCAACTCCAAAATAATTTTGATAGGACACCATGACATAAAACTACAATATTTTTTAAGTCATCTTTTAGTTAAATTGTCTCCAATAGGTGGGTCATATGCTTGATTTGGATGATAAAAAATGCATAGGCTAAAGATTTTTTCTATATAATTATGTAAGTTGTATGTTTATAGTGTGTTTCTCCTAT
This sequence comes from Pseudotsuga menziesii, assembly GCA_001517045.1. NCBI lineage: Eukaryota > Viridiplantae > Streptophyta > Pinopsida > Pinales > Pinaceae > Pseudotsuga > Pseudotsuga menziesii. Next base: position 140,029 of record LPNX011005919.1, read on the forward strand.
AGTTTCATGTAGGTGCTACTCTTATAGGACTTCTTTCCTATAGATACTTGCAGGTTGGCATTCCTGTAGCACTCCTTTCATGTAGTTTCCTATAGGTTGGAATTCATGTAATGATAATCTCCTATAGTTTCCTATAGGTGCACATTCCTATAGTTATTGTCCATTATAGATGCCTATAGGTGCACAATCATGTAGGGACTTGCATCAAGAAAAAGTTGTGACATAATACATTTTGTAGCCTTATTTAGGTGTGTGCATGAGACATAATATGGTATATTACAAGTGAAGGTTGTGGAATGATGGAATTGTTGTGTATGGGATAAATCAAATGATCACTAGATTTGATGGAATGATCACAATATTCTACCAATGGCATGCCCAAAGAAACCAAGAAATACCTTTTATGCACACATCTATCCTCCATTAGATATTCCCTACCAAGACCTTGTTGAGAGTTTGAAGGTTGCAAATACCTAGGCCTATTGAACCTTTTGGAAGACAAAATTTGTTCCTAGATGTTATCATCCAAAATGGCACTTCTCCGTCCGAGTGTTGACATTCATCATGTCGGTACACAAAAGGAAAATTAGGATTGAAGTGGCCAAAACACTATAGATGTGCATGACCTTTGATGAATTATCTTCCAACCAGCCTTATATATTTTTATTATGATTTTTGGGTTGCACACGCAACTATGTGCATTACAACTCACATGTCATACGTGACTACCTGCATTGCAACCCATGTGTACTTTGCATATGTGAGTTCCCTTTGATCAACCCATGTGTCATACGCGCCTCGCCTATATCAATACTCGCGTGTACCTTAATTCGACATTAAAAAATATAAATTGTGATTAGATGAGATTATTTGGGCCCGAATCCATAACTATCCCAGCTGTTTCAACTATCCTAACCTTCGAAACCACTCTATTTCCCAAAGTATAAATAGAGGCCTTGGGATGGGGCTAATCAATCAATTCTAGAAGAGCAAAGTTATGTTGGTGGTATACCTTCAAAGTCTTGGAGTAGTAGAACTCAGAGTCCTTGGTTGCAGAGGAGTCCTTGTGTCAGAAGTTGGGTTGTATTCATACCTATTCATTGTTTGTTAATAAAGAGAATTCTCCTTCCAATCTTGTATTATGCGTATCTCATGTATATTGGTTTAATGAATATGTTAAATTATATTATTAATATGTTTTTCATATAACCTCTGATGTATATATGTATGAGATATTGCTTGAAGAATTGGCTCTTTGCAGGTGAAGAGAAGAATCCCTGGAAGCTTTGGAGAAGATTGGAGCGAGATAAGACCAAGCTTGGATCAACCGTCATAAACCGGGTAAGCCAAGATCTCTTCCTATTCTCATTTCATTTTCTGTAAAAGCTGATTGTCTACAAGTCTAATAGTAAGTTGGTAACCCCATACCCTAGGTTACAAGAGTGTATTGTCCTGTCCAACACTAGACACAAGGGCCCATTTTATTTATTTTATAGTATGCCCCCCCCCCTCCTTCCCATAAATAAAGGATATTTGAAGGCTTTGTATGCCCTTAATAATTTTGGAAGGTGTTGCCAACACCGAGAAAAGGAATAGATGCATAGATTGAAGTATTTTTTCTATGTAAATTTAATCGACTATGAATATTAAGATATTTGAGGGTTCAAGAATTGAGTGTATGGACTAGCTTGAAAAGGAGGTCTTGAGTTGAGAGGTGCTACAAACATGTTCGTTAGAATTATATATCATAAGCTTAGTCCACCTATCTTGTCTAATATCAAATTTCCATGATATGTTTAAACTATGTATAGCTTTTATCTCAAGATGCTACCATGAATATGAAGAGTATATCATGACTTCAAATCAAAACAATTATTTACCCAAGCTTGTCAGTTCAATAATTTATGCTCTTTGTTCTAGTCAATTACATTGCCACTATGATCTAATGCTATTCCAATAGATTTTCCAGTAGAGAAGTGATGTTTAATACACATTTGTGGTTTCTTTCTCTCTTTCTGGATTATGCTAAGAGAATATCTAAAATAATCTAATCCCATATGAGCATGAATTAGGAGAACAACTCAAGTTAAGAGAGCTTATTTCACATAGATTTTAATTATTCCATTTCATGACTTTCTGGACACCCTTACATCTTATAAATTTAAATTTTAGAGGTGATGGCCACCAGGGAATTGATGTTATTGTATATTTTGAATCTTGATTCTTATGAATGCCATTTTTTATACTAGGTATTTTGGCAATGAAAAATGTAAATAAAAAATTAGGTTTTAAATACATAACAAATCTAAACTCATATTTATCTTGATGTATTTAGGTCTAATTTTGAAGTTAATCATGGATGGGTTTAGCTTACTAGGCTCCAATTTTCCATCCTATAGAATTCATTTCATCATGGATATCTTACAAATTGTACTAATTCTATTTATTTTTTTCTCATGCAGGTTTCACTTTGGCTTTCTAGATTTATTTGATATTTTAATTGTGAAATATTCAATGAGATTTCAAACAACGGTAGTGGAAAGAAAGCATCAAAACAAAGGATTGTGTTATCATGCTTTCAGAATCCTCAATCCAATAATCCAGATTCTCTTCATGATTCAAACTCTTTGAGCAAACCATCAATGAGAGAGATGTCAACACTTTTAAGAATGCATCTAATAGCCATATAACAAATGATATAACGGGTTCTTATAGTGAACAAAGTGAGATAAATACAATTCAACCAGAAATTGACAATGATAATGTTGAAGTTTTTCCTTGGGAGGAAACACACATCTTTCATAATCACGAAAATGGAATAAATGACAATGGGACATAGGGAGACAATTCCAATCGAAATGGGCCTCAAGATTTCCTTTTATTGAACCAATAACTCCAATAAATGAGAAGGAAGTTCCACGATAATTTAAATGCATTGTATGTAATTGGAAACTAGGCAAGGCAGTAAAATTGAAAATGAAGTTAGATACAATAGAGAATCTTGTGGGAAAGATTTATGTCAAACAAATTGAAAATGGTGAGGAGAAGTCTATTCCCAAATGGAAATGTTTTGAGGAATGCTGACATGTCAAATATCAAGAATAATATAATAAATACTTAAGAAGAGTAAACTTGAGGCAAGTGGACGGACTATCACATATCTATTTGGAAAAACAATGGAAAAAAAATTACTATCCAAGACGACGCAATTAAGCATTATATTTCACATCTTATCTAAAGGTCGTACTATGACATATTATCCATATTATAAGTGTTAGGATTATTAATCCTCCCTTGTCCAAATTTGGTCATATGTCTAAATTGGGAGTCATGTCTAAATCAGGAGTCCATCCAGTCTATTTATAGTCATTAACACCATTGGGTCCACTTGACCTAATTGGGGCACATGTTTCAGTTACTTAAGTGTGGGGAACACTAATTGAGGCTCACTGCCACTCATTGCACTTGATTGCATAAGTTTAGGAGCCTCCTAGATCAATCCCTACAATTTAGGAAGCCACTGGGAGTGCCTAAACCAACCAAGGTCAGTTCACTTCAGTTAATGACTAGTCAAGCTAAGTTAGGAGTCAGTTACATTCAGTTCAAGTCCTCTACATTCAGTTAGTGCTAGGTTTACTTGACTGCACACATGTGGGGCATATTTTTCACCTACCACAGTCATTTAACCTTAGTCAACACTGAATGTAACACTTTATTTGTGTTTTAGAGCTCCGATGAACTCCGGTTATGGTTTAGACAAGGTCAGTTAACCACTGAGTCCTCCGATAGTGATTTAGACAAGGTCTTGGTTACCTACAGTCAAGTAGAGTCTAATCAATTCGAACTTCCTCATGTGGATTTGAATTGCTTGTGGCTATTAAATCCATTTTACTTCTTTGTAATTATCATCGAATTACTTTTTTGATTAATGAAAGCATTCACAGCTGCAAGCCTTTTGCACTGTTTCATTCTTCAATTGCTGAGTAAATTGTGAGATCCACTTTGTGAGTTGTGTATTTGTCTACAGATCTATATGCTCAAATTTACATGGTATCAAAGCCTCAGTGGACAAGACTCCTCTCCTCCTCAGATCTCCAGCCAGATCATTTTTTTCCAGTACTGCACCAGAAGCGGAGAATTTACCACTTAATATCCCAAGTTAAGAAATTGTTGATCAAGCTTGCTTGATCAACTATGCTGGGTGTGAAGGAAATTCCAAAAGTGCAGACTGTCGATCTTACTTTGTATGTTTGATTGTGTGACAGGTTATCAGCTTCTCTTACAGCATTCGCTACAAGCAGCCCTTTCTTCTTACTACATTCGCTACAGCAGCTCAGTTCTTCCTATTACATTCGAAATGGCTCATCAAATAGAGCTTCTCACTCCCTTCAACTATCACCAGTGGAAGGATGACATGATAGTATTGCTCCACACCAAGCATCTCTTCAGACTCATAGAAGAAACAGAGGAAGAGCCAGAATCAGATAAAGACAAAGCTAAGTACATGAACAGGCTTGATGAAGCCATTGGTCTCATGCTCTTCTCAGTCTCTAGAGATCTTCGATTTTACATCCAAGACTTGGAAACTCCCAAGGAGGTTTGGGACAATATTGCTTCCTTATTTGATCAGCATGATGAGATGAGGATCCATCAGCTAGAAAATGATCTGATTACTCTCAATCCATCTAATTTCGAATCTCTAAATGAATTCTTCTCAAAGTTCAAGAACCTGATATATCAGTTGAAGCAATTCAAAGTGAAGAAGGATTAAGATCAGCTCATCCTTTCCATTCTCACAAAGCTCAATGCAGACTACTCAGTCTTTGTATCCACCTTCCAAACAGTAAGGGTCACTACTCCAAATTGGAAGATGCCCACTCTTAATGCCTTCATCCAATCTCTTATTTCTGAGAATGATAAATTGATCCAAATGGGGATCATCCGATCTCCCAAAGATCTAGCTCTAGTTGCAAGAGGAGATAAGGTAGCGAATGACAAAGGGAAGCAAAGAGATGAGTCCCCTATGAAGAAAGAGCAGTCAAAAGAACCTTCAGGTTTGAAGAGAAGAAAGAATAATGGCAAAGGCAAGGACCTATGCTCTTACTGTGGAAGGGGATTCCATTTAGAAAGCTCTTGTATGAGAAGACAACTTGATGAAATGGCCCTTCTCTTGAAAAAGCACAACATTTATGTACCTGCTAGCACAAGGAAGGAAGACTCTGAAGAAGAACAAGAAGAATACCAAAGGAAAGGACATGCACTGAAGGCTTGCTGCACATCAGCACCTATCTTCCTCATTGATTCTAGAGCTTCCAACCATATGGCTGCATCCATAGAATCATTCTCTTCTTTTCAGTCCTTTGATGGTCCTAGTATTCATATGGGCAATAACAGTGAAGTCAAAACAAAAGGGAAGGGCTCTATCCAACTTGAACATGGAAGGTTCAAAGATGTGTTATTTGTTCCCTCCCTAGCTTCAAACCTGTTATCTGTCTATCAAATGACCCATACTGGATCTCCAAAGTGAGTGATATTTGGTCCTAACTCAGTGGAGATCACAAATATCTCTACTGGGAGCATCATAGCAAAGGGTACTGCAAATCATGCTTCAAAAGCATATGAGTTCTCACATTTCATGGCTCCTTCAGAACCAGTGCACTCTTAGCAGCCACTTGCAAGGGAAGGTAAAATCATTGCATCTACTTCTTTTATAGCTTCTACTAGTATTGCAGATCCATCTATATCAGTTTATGACATTGAGATTCAGGGTGACTCAGATCTAGATTCAGTCCCTACTTCCAAACTGGAAGCTAGGAAGATGACTGGAAACTCACCTGACAATCAGAAAGGAAAGACTCTTGCGCTATGTCATACTATTTTACCTCCTTCAGAGAGATGCAATATACTTCCTGTAAGATGCAATATGGCAAGGGCTCAGTCTTACTACATTCAGAAGAATGGATATGATCATACACCTCTTCATTCAGCAAGAGACAAATATTACATTCCTCCTTCCTCTCATCATCATTTTTGGAGAAGAAAGAGAAGTCTACATGCCAGGCCCCAGAATACCTGTGCACAGCACACCATGCATGCTGCTTCACTACCTCATAGAGATGAATATTGCAGCAACATAATTTCAAGTTTTTCAAACTTGAGACCTTATTCTACCTGCTTAGATAGAGAGAAGGCTTTTTTCCCATGTGTTTTTTGCCCCGACTCCTTGTATTAAGCAGTTACTTTATTTTACTTGATGTAATGGGTGACCTATGGTCTTAGTTACCAGGGCCCACAGTTTGTCCAAGTTAGCATTCAGGGGGGGTGTTAGGATTATTAATCCTCCCTTGTCCAAATTTGGTCATATTTCTAAATTGGGAGTCAGGTCTAAATCGGGAGTCCATCCAGTCTATTTATAGTCATTAACACCATTGGGTCCACTTGACAATGAAGTTAGATACAATAGAGAATCTTGTGGGAAAGATTTATGTCAAACAAATTGAAAATGGTGAGGAGAAGTCTATTCCCAAATGGAAATGTTTTGAGGAATGTAGACATGTCAAATATCAAGAATAATATAATAAATACTTAATAAGAGTAAACTTGAGGCAAGTGGACGGACTATCACATATCTATTTGGAAAAACAATGGAAAAAAAATTACTATCCAAGACGACGCAATTAAGCATTATATTTCACATCTTATCTAAAGGTCGTACTATGACATATTATCCATATTATAAGAACTATGTATATTTTCTTGAAGTGTCACAGAGTTTCAACAATTTGCAGATGGTATTACATATGGAAAAAAATTATTAAAATATGTTGATACAAGATGGATTTCATTGAATGGACCATCTCAAAGACTATTTAGTGAGTACCAATCATTAGTATGGGTGATGTATGAACATTGCTTCAGTGTAGACAAAGCTCAATATCTTCTCTTTCGACTAATTGATATAGAGGCATTATTAACATTAGCTAGAATTATTCCTTTGCTTGATGAAATGAATGACCTTGTGAAAATGGCTCAAAGTCATACAATGTATATCGTAAAGTACACAAATGCAAGGAAATTGGCATTCCTTGCATTAGATAATTTGTATATGATGTCAGGGTCTTTTACAAGTCCAACATTTAACAATTGGACTACTCTCATTGATATAGAAAAGATAGAAAATTATTTGAAGTTTGATGAAAAATGGAGACTATGTATGGCAGGCTGTGGGCATATGGTTCCCTTTAATTATGTTAGTAAGATGGGACAAACCACTAAATACTGTCATGTGTCAAGAGACCAGTTCAATGATATTGTGATTTCAGTGAGATGCAAGTAGATACAAATTGTGCAATCACTATCATCAAATATAAGAGAACGATTTCCTCGAGATGAATTATTGGAGGCCATGTTTGTGGTATATCCTCAATATTGGAATAGTGAAAAAGATATATACATTTTTAAATTTGACTTTTTATAAATATTGAATATTTTAGTGCACCACTTTGGTAGGAATGTCAAGGTTCAAGGAGAAGAGATTGGAGGTATATTAGATTCATCAAAATTATATCAACAAGCTTCTCACTTTGTTGGAACAATGTCAAATCAATATCATGTTTTGGTGAAACCTATACAATATGGTGTAGTAATCAAATTATGGACTCTTTTAGGTGAAATTCATAATTTACAAGAAAAAATGTCAGGGTATTTCAAATTAGTCGATTTATGTCAAACCATGGTTTTGGGATCGGTGGAGGATGAGAGAATGTTTAGTGCACTATCATTCTTGAAGTAAAAGTTGAGGAACAAGATTGATAAGAATATGGATACTTGTTTATGATTATTGTGTAAATTGAACCCAAGTGATAGAACAATTACACTCCCAAAATTGCTAATCAAACATGCAAAATTGACACCAAAGGAGACTGAAATTGGAGCATGACACTAATATGTATTGAGTAAGTGTACAATATCCAACCTTATGAAGTAATAGGTTGTTGTAATATACAATTACATGAGAGAATAAAATGCATAAATATTCCATTCAAAATAGTCAAAAAGCAAGCTTACCAAAACTAGTCAAATCCCCCATAGGTGCATAAAGTAGTTTCCAAATCTAGGTAGATGCTCACGAATTTGATAAGTAAAGTGGGAAAGATAAAGAGGGATGGAAAGACAACTCATACATTCTTTTATTTGGAGAAAAGGAGGGAGGATGATGTGGGAAAAAAACAAGGCAACTACACCTAGTCTAGCTTTTCCTTTTGCCTTAATTCGGAAATAAAACAAGGCAGCTTTTCAGAAAAAGCAGATATGCACTTTAGAGAATCTCGAATAAACAAGACATGATAAATTGGGTTTCCAGGATGTTTCCCAAGTGCTCCATGACTCATTTTTAGCATGTGTTTACTTCTAGGACATGTAGAAGGAAACTAACATAGAATGGAATCTAGGAAACTAGGTAATAAGACAAAAACAATTAAATTAATGTCTAATGTAGGTAACTATGGGTTGATTATTATAACAACCCTGTTAAGCCTGAATTTATGAGTAAATATCAGAAAAATATAGGGCCTAGCAACAAGGCTTAGTCACCCTTTACATACTGCTTGTCCATACAACCAAGGAAGCGGCAAAAACCCAGTGGGAAAATCCTCCCTTAAACATGGATAGGAAAAACAAAATTTTGGAAATATTGTCATCGATCATGTTCACAGCATGATCAGAAATCCCCAACAGTGTTTTTGGATTGTTGAATGTCTTCTCACAAAAAAATTTGGTGAATATTTATGCTACTTGTTCTAAAGATGCACAGAAGAGTATATCAATGGTACCATCATGCACAAGCTGTCTGATGTAGTGCATATGGATCTCAATGTGCTTGGTTCGTTGTATTTGAACTGGATCATTGTAGATTCAAATGGTACTCTGATTATCATAGTAGATAATAGTTTAAAACTCTGATTCGAAGCCACATTCTCCAAGTATCCCCTGCAACCACAAACATTGAGTTGTGGCATTTACAACTCCTCTATACTCTGCTTTTGTAGATGAGAGTGCTATGGCACTCTGCTTCTTGCTTGACCAGCTGATTGGTCCTTCTATAAGCATGAACACATATCCTAATGTAGACTTTCTATCTGTGTTGTCACCTTCCCAATCACTGTCAGTAAACCCAATCAAATCAAGATCATATTTTGCTTTGTAGAAGATCCCAAGAGTTCTTTTTCCTTGATCAAAGTTTATGATTATTTTGGCTTCTCTCCAGTGGATCTCATGAGGCTGATCCATGTATATCGAAGCCACACTAACTGCATAATATATATCAGGTCGAGTGTGTGTAAGATAAAGTAAACACCCAATCAAATGCCTATGCAATGTATTATTTACCATAGGATAAGAACCTGCTTCTTCAAGCTTAGCTCCTGAAAGGAAGGGAGTATTGCTTGGCTTGAAATATTTCATGTTGAACTTGTTCAGTGAATCCAAAGCATATTTTTACTGATTTACTTTGATTCCATGTTGATACTGAGCAATTTCAAGACCCAAGAATTGGCTCAACAATCCCAAATGTGTCATAGAAAATGCATGGTTCATTGCATCCTTCAAGGAGGCAATATCTTTCTTTGAAATTCCTGTAATCAGTAGGTCATCCACATATAAAACAATAATCATCAAATAAACATGAATCAAATTCAAATAGACATTAGGATTAGACTTGCATCGAACAAAACTCAGTGACAGCAGAAAACCATCAATCTCGGCATACCAAGCCCTGGGGGCTTGCTTGAGCCCATACAATGATTTCTTTAACCTGGACACTAAAGATGGAATAGAAACAAACCCTTCAGGTTTCTGCATTTAAATCTCTTCAGTGAGATATCCATTTAGGAAAGCACACTTGGCATCCATGTGATGCACTTCCCACTGCTTCAAAGCTGCAATGGCTATAGCTAGCCTTATGGAGTCCATCTTTGCCACTAGTGCAAAGGTTTCATTGTAGTCAATACCATGTACTTGTGAGAATCCCTTGGATACCAAACTTGCCTTATATTTCAAAGGTGAGCCATCAGCATAAAACTTAGTCTTGAAAACCCACTTACATTGAACTAGCTTCCTCCCTGGGGGAAGATCAACCAGTTCCTAGGTGTTTTTCTTCTGGAGCGAGCTGAATTATTCTTTCATAGTTGTTTTCCATCTTGAATCATATGTTGCATATTCATATGTCTGTGGATATGATTCAACCATTAGATAGAACTTCTCATCAAATAGAGGATCTTTCACACAAAGGGCACTCCCAAATTGAGATCTAGTCCTCCTAGTGTCACTAGGATTTCCATCTAGTTCCCCAGCTGCATGAATGGTATTTGCTGCCTGTTTTGGTCTTGTAGGAATCTAAGGATATGCAATCAAATCATCATTATCAGACATATCAGAATCAGCAAACTCATTAGTCTCTCCACTTACAATCAATGGTGTTAGTGGTGAAGAAGACTCTCCAACTTCAACTACTACTAAAGGCTCTTCTTGGAACTGAACACTTCTTTCAATGAAGCTTTGTTAGTGCTCAAGTTTATCATCTTGTACCCTTTTAGATATTCAAAATACCCAACAAATAGGAACTCTTGGATTTGAGGTTGCAAAGCGTTCCTCTTTTCAGTTGGAATTCTAGCCCAAGCCTTTGAGCCAAAAATCCTGAAATGGGTCACATATGGCTTGTGCCCACTCCAAACATCAAAAGGAGTCATACCATCAAGATACTTATGAGGCACCCTATTCTGGATGTAGGATGCACATTCTATAGCCTCATCCCAAAACTTTGGTGGCAAAGTCTAAGCCTCCATCATGCAGGTTGTCATCTCCTTCAGTGATCTGTTCTTTCTCTTCGCAACACCATTTTGTTGTGGTGTGTAAGGGATCGAATGCTGCATCTGAATACCTACATCTTTACAATACTATATGAACTTAGACTTGAAATACTCACCACCATTGTTAGATCTGTGGATATTGAGTTTCCTCCCAGACTGGTTTTCAACCAAGGCTCTAAAGACTTTGAAGAGGTCAAAAACTTCAGACTTATGCTTTAGGAAGTGAACCCAACAATACCTGGAAAAGTCATCTATGAAGGTCAGTGCATATTTGGCTTGAATCATGGAAATATGAGGGAATGGACCAGAAATTTCACTGTGGATCAGCTCAAGAGGTGCAGAGGTTCTATCATGACTAGCTTTATCATACTTGTGCTCTAGGTGTTTTCCTAGGATACAACCTTAACAGACTCCCTTAGAAAATTTGATCTTTGGTAACCATATGACCATATCTTTTTCACTCAAATCAGAAATATACTTGTTGTTAAGATGGACAAATCTTTCATGCCAAATATTGCTTGCTTCATTAGCATGAATCAGAAGAGCAGAGGGGTTTGAGTAGGGTAGAAAATGGGAAAACTTGTATACCTTCAAAGTGTGATCAACAACACCTTTTGATATGACTTTACCATTCGAAATATCAGTGATTTCAATATCATCAGGGGAGAAGATGACCTTCTTTGGAGACCCAGTATGATTCATCTGATACACTGACAAGATATTAGAGGCAAGACCTGGAACATACAACACATTATTGAACTTATCATGTTCAAGATCAATCCTTCCCTTCCCCAAACTGTCAGTGAGAGAGTCATCTCCCAAAACTATTGTTGGACCTTTCAACATGTCAAGAGAGGAGAATGTCTCTTTTTTCAAAACCATATTTCTAGAAGCTCCATAGTCTATGATGAAGCTAGGTGAGATTGATGTGCCAGCAACCAAGGCATGTACTCTCTCTCTCTCCTCTAAATTTGATCCTCCTTCCCTCTTATTTGAGCAATCGAGAAGGGAGATGTTGTTCTTTCTAGGAGTTGGGTCAACATGTCTATTTTATTCTTCATACAAGAGCTCTCGAGATGATAGCCCTTATTGCAGTATGCACACTTGCTCATTTCTCCTTTGTTCTTCTTCTTCTGGAAGTTCTTCTTGGCAGCTTGGGGCTCCTCTTGAGACTTGTTCTTGTCTCTCTTTTGCTCAGGTGGATTTTTAGTTTTTTTCTTTCTTTTTGAATCCACCCTTGAATATCCAGCAACCAAATCTTGGTCTTTGGAAGGTTTGATGGTGCCCATCATCACCAACTTATCTTGCTCCTATATGAGGGACTCCATGAACTCTAAAAGCTTAGGCATCTTCTAGGCTCGAGCTGTCAACTTGGTGGCATGGAAGGTCGAAAGAAACACAGAATAGTCAGGACCAATCTTAGAGAGTATGGCCAAAACTAGTTTCTCTTCCTTCTTTTCGATCCCACGTTGTTTCAACTGCAAAACAAGGGCCTTAAACTTGGAAAAGTAGAGTTGCAATGATTCAAAGCTACTGGGACTCAAGGAGATCAGCTCATTCTCGATTTGATGTCCTCTAATATCATCTGTCTTTCCAAAAATCTCTTCTAGATTCTCCCACACTTCATTAGGTGATGTCAATCCATCAAGATGGAAGAGGAGGTCTCTTGAAATGCTTAGACACAAAATACCATAGGCCTCATCCCTCCTGTTGTGCTATTTAATTTTCTTTAAAGATGCATTGGGCTCTGCCTCAATTTCCATAGGTACCCTGTAGAGACCTTTCACTCTCAACAATATCTCCATCTTAACTTTCCACTCAAATAAATTGAATGGAGTCAAGATGATCTTCTGAGATTGGTCCATAGCTCAGAAATTGTGCCCTCCAGTCAACAGAATGCGCTCCCAGTCAAGATGTAAAACCTGAAATAGCAATATGGAAGGATATAAATTGATCTACAAAGGATCTGATACCATGTGGAAATTGAACCCAAGAGATAGAACAATTACACTCACAAAATTGCTAATCAAACCTGCAAAATTCACACCAAAGGAGACTGAAATTGGAGCATAACACTAATCTGTATTGAGTAAGTGTACAATAGCCAACCTTATGAAGTAATAGGTTGTTGTAATATATAATTACATGAGATAATCAAATGCATAAATATGCCATTCGAAATAGTCAAAAAGCAGGCTTACCAAAACTAGTCAAATCCCCCATAGGTGCATAAAGCAGTTTCCAAACCTATGTAGATGCTCATGAATATGCTAAGTCAACTGGGAAAGCTAAAGAGGGATGGAAAGACAACTCATACATGCTTTTATTTGTATAAAAGGAGGGAGGAGGATGTGGGAAAAAAACAAGGCAACTACACCTAGTCTAGCTTTTCCTTTTGCCTTAATTCAGAAATAAAACAAGGCAACTTTGCAGAAAAAGAAGATATGCACTTTAGAGAATTTGGAATAAAATAGAAATTCTAAATTGGGTTTCCAGGATGTTTCCCAAGCGCTCCATGACTCATTTTTAGCATGTGTTGACTTCTAGGACATGTAGAAGGAAACTAGCATAGAATGGAATCTAGGAAACTAGGTAATAAGACAAAAATAATTAAATTAATGTCTAATGTAGGTAACTATGGGTTGATTATTCTAACAATTATATCTAACAAAGTATGACATTACCAATTTTCCATTCAATAGAGCTCTAGCACTTTGGAGATCATATTTTGAGAGAAGAGGAGAATACAATATAACAAATGTTTCCAGTGAACTTGATACAGAACATAATGTTTTGGAGGATCATAATGATATTTCATCTACATAAGTTCATGTTCAAAATGCAGAAAGTGAGGGTCAACATGGGAATTGGGAATTTAATGTCACACAAGATATTATCTAAATTAATATACATTGGTAGTGTATAAATAATGAATGCAATTTAATAGATCATGTGATTCTTGTTAGTTTAACTTTGATGTTCATCTAGTTTTGGAGTAGGTTGGAAAAATGAAATTCTTGACAAGAGAAGTATTATCATATATAAAATTGAACTTGCATTTCATGTAATAATATTCGAGGTACATTTCCTTAACGCAATCTATTTGAAGTTTGATGTTTTGATACTTAACTAACACATTATTTTTTTCTTATATGTGACAAGAAATGAATTTGGACCTATCTATTTATAGATAGTGTCCTAGTATTAAAGGTTAAATAATTAATTTAACAATACTTCTGCTTAGAAAGAATGGGCTCATTCAAAAGTTAAAACGTTTTAACTTTGATATCTTGGCAATATTAACGGTTTGTTGTTTCTTGCATTTGGAGCATTTTTTCAAATTTGGAAGTTTGTGTTTATTTTGGTTAAATTTACTTTTATTCCATTGATACTTGACTACAGTTTGAGCCCTTTGTACTAGCTTGATTAGTTTCATAAATTTTTTGTTTGTTTCTTAAATTTGGATTGCGCTTAATTTTCTTAGATTTTTTATTCCCTTGATACTTGATTGTGATTTGAGCCCTTTGTATCCCTTTGTAGCGTTCAGTGCTTTTTATAATTATTATTGTTCTCTTTAAATATTTGATGTTTCAAGGAGAGATGCTTGTATTTCCTTTCACTTTGTTGCATGACTTAAGCATCTTCACCATTTAAATTTTAGAATCTACTATGTTTATTTTATATTTTCTTTGAAAACACGTGTTGGTATTTAGAAATGGAAATGAGATCTAAGTTGCTAAGCGGAGAGAAAAATGGTCTATACACTGGCTTACTAGGTTCATGTGCATTCATCATAGGATACCTATTGGCAATGAGACTGGCATTCATCTAATGAAATTTAATTTTTGATTTCATGACTAAAAGATCATTACATGTATCCTCTAGGATTCTAGCCATATTTATAAATTTCTTGATAAGCTTTAATCATTGATCACATAATAATGTTAGAATTCAAGTGGTATTGGTCACTAACACACCTTTGATTGTAAGGCATGTGTAATAAAGCTTGAAAGAGTATGTTGAGGTACGTGTTTCTAAAATTTTCCCTATTGTGAATCATACATAAAGATGAACATTTATATTTTATGGAAAGTTTGTAAAATAAAAAAATTGTGTTATTTTTTGTTTTAATTTTTTGTTAGAGATACCTTATTATCTTTCTCTTATACAACTAATTCACCTTGATTGCATGTTATGCTAGAAAATGGGGACATCCTTGCTAGAAAGATGTTAATGTCAATGTGGATGCTATGCAACCATCCATTGAAGTTTTTTGAGAGAATTGATTAATTCTTGTATTTCGAGTAGTGCTTCAAACAACTATTTTTATTGTAGTTATATTTTTAGATTGAGGGGATGATTGGGCCCAGCATATTTGGTGAAAATTGACTGTACATTGAGTGTAGTATGATAAATGAGCTTCACACTTTGATAATATGTTCTACTATAAATTGAAAATATTTATGAAATCATATCTCCATTTTATCTCTAAGGAGGTTTGAACTTAATAGTATACAAGTAGTTGTGATGAATAAAGTCACCAATTTAGCTTGGAAATTGGATTTTCTTTACAAGTTGTTCTAGTGCAAGAGTATGTGACAAATATAAAGTAAATACAACATCATCTAGGTAGTTTTATTTGTGAGAAATTACTTCTCAAGTTAGATCTAGGAGCTAGAACAATTTCACCATCAAAGTGTTTGACAAAACTTGCAAGAGAAAACAAAGAGATAGAAAATAGTTGGAATAGCACATGTGAAAGGTGCTAATTTCTTGTCATAATATTATCATACATCATTTATAATGCAATGGAAAAATTCAAGTGGCTCTGGAATCCAATAGGGGTTGTACATGTGTCAATGTGGAAAATGACCTCAATCCCCCCAAGGTGGACCAATGGAGACCCAACTCAGCCCAAACAGACTCAAATTGATGTGTGAGTGTTGGTGAGGTGGGTTGGGTCATTAAATACTCCAAGGCATGTGTAGGTGAGGAAATAGAGGCAAGTGGGGTGCTCTAGGTGGCAATAAATGCTCCTAGGAGAGCTAAAACAGACCAGATTCACCCCAAGTGCACTTAGTTAAGCCAGGGCCCCACAAATCAATGAGGTAGCGCTCCAATGCATTAATGAGGGAGAACATGGGATAGGTTGACCAAACCAGGCATTGTTGTAGGTGTGAACAATCCAAGTTAACCAGATATATTGCTAGATTAACTCTCCTAATTCTAAACCATAGGACATTAATGAAATTTGTGAAAATCAAGTTATCCTAAGGTCTAAACTATATACTAAGGATGTATTACTACTCCAACACCCTCCCTTAATACAAACTTAGTAAAATTTAGTGTTTTAGGCCTTGGAAACTAAGGCACAAGTCACCCTTTTACAAATTTATTGATCCATGTAACAGAGGTAAGGAGGAAAACCTCATGGGAAAAACCTCCCCTCAAAAATGGATTATGAAACAGAAACAAAATCTGCATATACTTCCAAACTAAAAAATGTCTAGAGGAATCTTCATCTTGGGAAGAAGTGGAATGTGCTCAATCAACTCAGGAACAGTTGCATGATGAATCCTTAGACCATGTAGAACAACTGAAATGCACTAATGGGAGAGCAAATGGTACTCTTCAGATTTGAGCTTCGAACCACCAGGTGCGTAATTCGTACCAAACAGGATGCCATGTGAGGAATTCGAACCACACAGGATGCCATACCTGAAAGGGACTGTAAATGCTTGAGAATAGGTGACCCTAAGCGAGTCATAAGGATCTTGAAGCATCAACTTCGAATGAAGGTTGTAATCAACTACAAGAATGTGGAACAAAAGTCCCAAATGTGCCATTGTGATGGAAAAAGATTCTTCATCTTCATATGAACTTGAAGGAACTCTACTAGTGATGGTGGAGGAAACAACTCCATTTTTCGAACCAATACTCTCATTTGAATAAAACCCATCTTCTAGAGAAGGCTTGCTATTGACATCAACTAGCAATACATCTTGCTCATCCATAATAGAAGACATGGAAGAGAAGGGTGAAAGTAAATATTCAGCAGTAGTGATGGCAGCAACTTGTATGCTCTCTTCATGAAACATAGCTTCTTGACAAGGAGAGGAATCCACAGAGGAAGAAACTTGAGCTGGATCATTTGCTGAATCTTTGGCTACTTCTTCTTCTTCATTTTGAACAGCTTCTTGAGAAATGCATGAGGCTGAGATCGTAGGAAGAACACATAAGGAGGTGCCCACTTGCTTTCTCTCCATATAGCTCACATCTTCTTGCTGCATGCCAAGAGCTTCATCTAGATTTATCCAAAGATCGAATGGGTAATTAGTAGAATCAAGGATGTAGCGCATTGTAGGAGGTATAGTTAGACACATAGTTCCATAGGCTCTATCATTGTCATTAAGACAAGCATCCTTCTCTTGACAGGACTTTGGTTCTCTCATAGCACCAATGGACACATCATAGAGACTTTGCCTCTTGATATATGCACACATCTTTGACTTCCATTAAGAATAGTTTAATGGGTAAAGGATAGGAACAACTTTCGAATCCATGAAGTTGTTGTAGAAACCTGCAATGAAAAACACTCACATAAACTAGAAATATGCCCTAAACAACAACTCAACCTCACAGGATTTGTTGCAGCTCCATCTAGCTCTGATACCATGTGAGAAATTTCTTCTCAAGTTAGATCTAGGACCTAGAACAATTTCACCATCAAAGTGTTTGACAAAACTTGCAAGAGAAAACAAAGAGACGGAAAATAGCTGGAACAGCACATGTGAAAGGTGCTGATTTCTTGTCATATTATTATCATACATAATTTATAATACAATGGACAAATTTGAGTGGATTTGGAAGCCAATAGGAATTGTACATGTGTCAATGTGGAAAATGACCTCAATCCCCCCTAGGTGGACCAATGGAGACCCAACTCAACCCAAACAGACTCGAATTGATGTGTGAGTGTTGGTGGGGTGTGTTGGGTCATTAAAGACTCCAAGCAATGTGTGGGTGAGGAAATAGAGGCAAGTGGGGTGCTCTAGGTGGCAATAAATGCTCCTAGGAGAGCTAAAACAAACCAGATTCACCCCAAGTGCACTTAGTCAAGCCAGGGCCCCACAAATCAATGAGGTAGCGCTCCAATGCATTAATGAGGGAGTACATGGGCTAGGTTGACCAAACCAAGCGTTGTTGTAGGTGTGAACAGGCCAAGTTAACCAGATATATTGATGGATTAACTCTCCTAAGTCTAAACCATAGGACATTAATGAAATTTGTGAAAATCAAGTTAGCCTAAGGTCTAAACTATATACTAAGGATGTATTACTGCTCCAACATTATTAAGTCAAATTTTGTCAAGACTTAATCTTTTATCTTTCAATGAAAGATTCACCAAAATTTACAAGATTTTTATTTATGTGAAACATTCGCTAAATATTATACAGGGTTTTATAATTTTGTGAAAGATTCGTCATTATTTCACAATATTTTATAATTTTGTAAAAGATTCACCCATATTTTACAATATTTTATAATTCCATGAAATATTTACCAAAAATTTATATATGCATATTATATTATTGAAAAAGTAGCCTTCACACTTTCTCATGTATCACGAAGATTCACCCATTTATTATTTATATAAATTTAGGGGGGGTTCTTAAAATTTTCCCTGGAGATAAGAGAAAAGGCCAAGTTGTTAATGGAAAAACATAGACATGAATCTATCATTTCCTCATATACTAGTGAATTTCATGACACAATGACCTCTAGTTCATCATGAGAAGTGAAGCAGATGTGAGCAATCGATTCCACTCAAAAACCAACGTCAAGTGAGCCTCCAATGAATAATACATCAACAAGAAATAGTGAAGTGGCTCAAGACAATGATGAAGTGGCTTGATTGATGTTGAGTATGCTAAGTTGGATGTTGAACAAGTTGTTAATTGGAAACCTCCAAAATAAGACCACACACAATTTGAATGCAATCCCGTTTAGGACCAACCTGTGAACAAAGTTCCACAACAAACCGGAAATGAGACTCATACTTCCCATCCAACTCCCTTGCCTCAACTATCAAGTGCAGAAAGAAGAACTATTAGACATATTCATGTGGATGAAATTTCCTTATCAGGCCTTGAAGTTAAGTTTCCTAAACGCACATTGTTTGCATTGTAGCAAGATCATCAAAGATTGTTTTGAATGAAAAATTGATGCAACAAAATGTCAATTGTTCCTGGCTCTATTAAAATGACATTGTCTAGCTCATGTTAGGAGAATTTTAGGCATAAAGGTAGTTATAAGTTCAGAGGCCAATGTTGTTAGAAATCTATAGTTTTCATTTAATTTGATCGAAAAGACTTCATGTACAAAGGATCTTAATGCATGACAATTCCACAAGGTGACGTTTCATGTTATCAAACACATGTAAAATATTTAAATTAGATATAACCTTCAAAATTATTTTGCTATTAGAGAAAATCTTGAGACCCTATGCCAAGAGGATTGTTGGGTCTTTGTTGATAGGTTACCTCTTCCAGACATGAAGCTAATTGATGTTGTTAAAGAACTAGTACACAAGTTTTCGCATGATAATACTAGACCTCAATCAATCAAAGCGATGTGCTAAAGTTGAGATAAGGTGTTAATGAATGTGAACCCCGTGTTAAGGACTTCCTTGACATGACACAAACAAAACTCTATGAGAGATTCAAGAATAAGCATGCGTAATTGAACTTGGGAGAAAGGTTCTTTGAGAAATGCAAACCCTACTACATTAGATTTTGCACTGGCTGCAACACATGTTGCTCTAGATACCATGTGGAATTTGAATATTATTATGATACATATAGACATATAATTTGTAATTTGAATACTAACATTATGAAGGAGTGCTCATCGATACTACCATGAAATGCATCCAAATATTTTATCCATAACATCATGTGTCCAAGACCTGAAGGACAAAAATATTATAAAATATCATGTTTATATGGGACATGTGATTGTTGCAACGGATTTGCATTGTTGAGTTGTTGCATAAATGAAACCTAGGAGCACGAATTCGGGAGGATGACAATAGAAATGCAAAACTTTGAGTAGATAACATATCAAGTTGCAAGTATGAAGGAAAGAAAAAAAATTGCATTAGTAAAGTCACGGGTAATTTGAGTTTGCATACATCCATATTATAGATGTTGAATTTACACACACACATACACACACACACACACATATATATATATATATATGTCACATTGTATTAATGCCCTTGGATTTGTGGCATTAGTTATAGATATGTGATTTTATGAAGGGGATATACAAAAACAATGAGCATTGTGTTCAACATGTTCATGTTGCATGATGGTAGGATGAATGGTACATAAATGCAAGGACACCTTTCCTAATGGCACCATATTGTTGGTTGTGCATTTTGTTGAAAACTACACCTTGCATCAACATAATGAGTTTCAATCTCAATATTACAATTCAGACAAAGTTAGCATAATGGTCCATATCACACATAGGCATTGTTCAAAGAGCAACAATGATAGGAGGATGATATTAAAAGAGACTAAGTTATACACCAGTGATGACCGTTGCCATGACTTACATTATATGCAACATTGATTCGGAATTTTCTATGATAATTTGAAGGAGAGAGATATACATATGGATCGGCATTGGATACGGTCATATAGTTGTGTGGGATAGTTCAAAGATGCCATTGTATTCCAATGGTTGAATATTTTTCACAAAACATACAATGTGCAGCATATTTGGAACTACTTTGAGATTGAGCATGGGAAAGGAGAGCATGATGGGGCCACTATTTGCATAAAAACTTCACTATGAAGGGAGGAGATGGGGTTTACAACAAACCTCATATCCAAGATGCAAAATCTATAGTCATGTAGTGCTATGCAGTAATGTCAACTCAAACCAAAGAGAAACGGTCATCATCAGGTATATGACATGTGGTATGAAATTTTTGGCGAGTGGTCAATATAGATCAATCATATTCGTATAGTTGCATCATTATAAAAGGAACACATGGATTTCATTCTATTTGAATATCAAACAACCCTCTATTTGAAATATGGACATGAAAACTACCATGATTTTTTGGTCCCTATAGTAGTGTCGAATGGGTTGATGAATGGGATCATGTGTCACTTGCAGTAGACCCACATGCAATTGTTGAAACAATTCAGTTAGAGGAAGGGAAATCATCTATTTCAAATGATTGTGATCATATATTTTATCTTTTATAGTTGAGTAGATATTTATGCAATGATATCTCAGTTCCATGCTTGTTTTTTTGTTTAACCATGTTATCAAACCCCTAGACATTGGAATTTGAATGTTCAATGCATTTTTGTAGGGAACATCTATGCAATTGTCGCCAAGAAAGACAATTAATGGGGCACAAATTATTGGTTAGCACGATGCATCTCAAAGAAGCAAACCCTCATGGTATTATTAACTAATAGTGAAGGAATTGACTTTTTTATTGGCTCGATGGTTATTCAAGGTGAATATCTCACACTAGATGGAAAGGAAACAAATACCAGTGGGTATGTATACATGGATTACATACCGAGTTCATCGGTGTATCACTTTATGAACTTGATCATTACTACTAACATCCAACTGCAAATCATGTCTACAAAGAGGTCAAACAAGGTACACAAATTCCTACCTCATTGAGAGCACGAGAGATTTTTGGAGACAATCATAAACATAGAGGATTCATAAGGCCTAGTTGATTAATGTATCAATGTCATGCTATGTACATAGTTTAGTCATGTAAAAGTATTTATTCATGCTTGCCTAACTTTATTGATGTTAGACAGTTTATTTCATGTTATGTTAGATAGCTTATTTACGGTTATATAGATGTCGTTATCTTATATTATTTATTTAATGTTTTTTGTTTATTTCATGTTATATAGATGTTGTTATCTTATATTGTTTATTTAATGTTTTTGTTTATTTCATGTGATATAGATCCATCATGTGTCACCATCACCACCATGGTGTTCCATCACGATGGGCATTGTTACCATCGTAGTCGTGCCTCATCATTCTCATGTTCACTATCTTTGAATTAGTGGATAGGTTGTCTTTGTTTTTTTCTCTCATCTAATTCACCATCATCCTCGCTCATGTGTGCTCTATAATGTTAGTCAAATATAGAAATATAATCTAGCCCTAGAGACCTAGTTTATCCCTAAAGAACTAATCTAGTCATATAGAACCCTAATGTATCCCTTGATACCTAATCTAGCCCTGGAAATCCTAATGTAGACCTGGAACCCTAGAGACCTCATATATTATCCTAATCTAATCTAGAAACTTAATCTAGCACTAGAGACCTAGTATATCCCTAGAGACACTATCTAGTCATATAGAACCTAATCTATCTTATAGACCCTAATCTATCCCTAGAAATCGGACATAACCAATCTAGCCCTAGAAATCCTAATGTAGATCTGGAACCCTAGAGACATGATCTAGAATCCTAGTCTAATCTAGAAACATAATCTGTCCCTAGAGACCTAATCTAGTCATATATAACCTATTATAGTCATAAAAAATAAGCTTCTAGTCCATGGATATGATAATGAGGTATTACTAACCTAGATGGTACATCGTAAAATACAATCTTTGGTAAAATTGTCATTAACATTGGGGGTTCTTCCACTTATTTACTGCTTGAATCAATGCACTAATCAAACAAAAAATTAATGGTACTTGGTCCTATAAAACCCTTTTTCATCAACTCTTGTAAGTGCTTGTAACCTAGAAATTAATGTATTCACGAGTCAAATTCCAAGAATCCTACCATGAAAGCCTCAGGTTGACATGACCAGCATTGTCATACCTAGATACACATCCCCTCCATTGTGTACATGTTCACGCTGGCCACTGTCACTCAAGAGCCTTCAATTGAAAATTAACCCTCTTGTGCAAAATTGGGACCTTCATTGAGAAAAACCATTGTTCTGGAGATGTTGCAATAGGAACGTTTCTAGAAAATTACCCCTAGCTAGAACTAAACATCCCAAATCGATTGGAATCAATAGCTTGGTGACAAGAGTCACGGTTTTGGGTTTATGGCCCATTTTGCTTGGAACCATGGGGCCATTCAGGGACACTTTGAGAATTTGCTACGAGTGCATGACACCCAAGAAAGGTAGGGTAATTGGGTTTTGTCATCTCACATGCATGCATTTGTCCATTGTGGACTTGTTCACACTAGCCATGGTTTCCCAGGAGAATTCAATTGAAAATTGAACCCCTTATGGAAAACTGGCATGGCCTTCGCTAATAAAAAAAATAGTTCCAAGGATGGTGCAATAGGATGGTTTTTGGGAAAATGGGGCATGGTAGGGGGGGCATAGCTAGAACCCAACATCCCATATCCATTAGCCTCTTAACGTATTGGAAACCAAAGTCATGGTTTTGGTTCTATGGTCTGTTTTGCTTGGAACTCCTAGGCCATTGAGACTTTGAGAATTTGCTACGGTGAATGGAACCCAAACTAGGTAGTGTATCCAGGTTTCATTAGCTCCCATTCATGCATATGGCCATTTTGGACTTATTAACACTTGCCATGGTTTCTTGAGGGTGTTTGATTGAAAATTGGCCCCTTAATGCAAAATTGGCATGGCCTTCACTAAGTAAAACCCTAGATGCATAGATGGTGCAATAGGACCATTTTTAGGAAATTGGTGCATGGTAGGGACCTTGCCCTTAGCTAGAACTCGATACCTCAAATCCATTAGAATCAATGGCTTGGAGGCTAGAGTCACGGTTTTGGTTCTATGGGTCATTTTTCCTAGCACCTTGGGGCCATTTAGGGACACTTTGAAAATTTCCTCTATCCTGGCTAGAATGTAATATGCATAATTACATTAAAAACCTTTGATACAATGCAAGTTGTTTGGTCATGGGAAAATCAATGGATAGAGTCCTTTTCATTCACTTATACCCCATTGTGACAGCATTCGACATAATTGTAGTATGCGCGCTTATAATAATTGTGCATCGAACTGAATACGATGAAAGCTCCCCAGTTATTGCACTCTTAATAAATCCGTCAAATCCATGTGGCCTGTCAATGGGAAACCACTTTCCATAGTTGTGGAACTTGTAACACAACTACTCACCCCAAGAATGGAGTAAGCTATCTACCCGACCATTTGCACCGGGCCCCACCTGACTCCGTCTCATGATAGATTACTCCGTTATCTTTCCATGACAGTGAGACCAAGAACAGCAGATTCTGCTTTTTTTCTTGCATTTTCATTGTAGATCAATTCTACAACAAACTATTATTACACTCCGATATAATGTAATAATGAAGAATACTAATTTACCAAATCAAATTGAATCTACAGACTGAACCGATCTAAACCTAATATGAAATTGTGTTCTAAAAACTTGTAATTTGAAATTCAATTGTTATGGATTTGATAATGCCAATGTTTTAGAGATTTTCAGTTATTTTTAAGGAGTTGACTAAAATTATACAGCTCTAAACATACATTTGCAATTTTCATAAAAATTCCAGTCAAAACTTACAATTTTAAACTTGCACTTAAAAAACAAGAATTTGCATGGCTAAATTTATAGATGGATGAATTCAAGAGCACTTGGTGTGAAAGGTAGCAAATATCTTGTAATGCCACACTCTGGCGTAGGTAGCAATGTCCATAGTTTGAGGAAGAGACGCCACCACGTCCTAAACAGTCTCTTTATCGGTATATCACATTACTTGTTTATTATGGAAGATATACAAGTTCCCCAATGTAGTTATGCATGACCTCGGGAATCCCCCAAAACTCCACATATTCTACACTCTGCTCCATATACCTGTGCTATGATCGAATACTTTTGCACTCTTCTCGAATAGACACTGTGATTCTGTTGAATACCTGCTTCTGATAATAATAATCTGTGTCATCGGTCTCGCTCTTGCCTCATGGGAGACGAAACCTCCCACTTGTCATCTCTAACATCATATGCCTATGTAGTTTGCAAAGCGCTTTTGTTGTCTCTTTGTCCTCCAACGATGTAGTTAAACCCATATAGAGAAATAGAACAGGTGAAGAAGGATCAAACTGTGGGCATGTCGGCCCCCCAGAGCCAAGTGCCATACGTGAAGTCATAAATGAAGGCAGATTCCATTGCCTCCCAACGTAAGGGATTCCATCCCCCAATCGTAACCAGTTTCTGATCGACCCAAACACAATCACAAGATCTTTCTATCTTCATATAACCGCGAGCTGCTCAGCGTAGCCTCCCATCTTCTGTACCCAGCTTTGAGGTTATCACATGACTTGTAATTCACTCTGAGCAGGCGCTCTCAACTGATTTCGTCAGGAATATTAGGAATAATATCCATTGATCTCACTTGGAAAATCCTCAAATTGCTCAAATTAAACAAAAACGAAATGATAATTACATTAGATATTAGAAAACATTCAGCTATGATAAAAACACCAGAAAATATTGCACTAAAAATGAAGAAAGGGCATCAACAAATATGAGAAAAAGAATGGAAATTGTTCTAAAAACACTGGAAAATCTTGTATTAAACAAGAACGAAGGATACGAGGAAATAATGAGATTAATTGTTGTTAGCCAAAACGGAGCCCACTAAACTTGAGTTTACTGCTCAGTTAATAATAAATTTTAATTTTTCACGCCAACCTCTTTTTCTTTTTCTTACTTGTCAAGTGAAACTTGTCTTAACTCCCAACTAGACAAGTTTATAAATTTTCATAGGAATTTTAGACCCGACTAATTTACTTCGACTTACTTGTAGGTTCTACCAACTGATTTGACAGCTTGTCAGTAACTTTACTTCGACCACAAGTCGGTTGACCTATTTGACCTCTCAAGTCGGCTAACCTCTTCAACCTCTAAATCGGTTTACTCAACCGACCTTGTTGGTTCACTTACTTTGGTCTAGTTTTAGTCGAAATATACAGAGTATGTTTCTTAGTCTAAAAGACTTAAGAAATTACAAATGCTTTTCACCTGTGAGTAAGATGGAGTAAAAATGAACACATTAACAAATCCAAAGAACTTATAAAAAAAAATACCCAAATGTGTAGGAAGACTTGAGTCGACCAATGTGCCCTAAAACCTGGAACTTTCACGGAGTGAGAAAATTATGGGTTCTTGTTCTTTCACTCAACCTTAATTGGAAAAGACATTTACACAAGTAAATCTGAAAATAATGTGTGACCAAATAAACATGCATTCAACCATAAACTATTTCATATATATAACTTATGCAGAAATAACAAAGGTATTACAAAATTATCGATCCAAACTTGTCAACTCACCGACTGATCCTTTTACAGAGCTTCAACTCTTCGACTAAATCACATACACAGAAGCTTGAGCTTCAACTTCTCTTTTCTCACCCTAGAGTTCTCTCATGAGTTCTGCTGTCTAACTTAATTTACAATCTTCTTCTTCTATTTATAGGCAACCTAAAAATTGTTTCTACATGAATCGACTGACTCTCCATTAAATACTATAATAACTATCTACCTAACAACTTAGCTTCAGAAATAAATTCGACTGGTTTACATTTTCGAATCATCAACTCTTCCCTCTTATCAGACTGACCGACAAGATCTTAACTGATACACACTCTGACAGAGTCGGCTAAGAGTCAGATACGGATCTGCAAGTGATTAATATTTCCAACACTCCCCCTTAATTATGAGCAAATGGGGATTTTTAAAACAAAAATTTACAAATTGTTTCAGAGCTTAGACATGCTTTGATTATGACAGAGTTCACTATGGATAACTTGTCATTCCAAGATAACTACGCAGATACTGGAAAGTATCATTTTCCAATGGTTTTGTAAAGATGTCTGCAAGTTGATCTTCAGAATTGCAAAATTCCAAACACATTTCTTTGTTGTTCACCAACTCTCTTATAAAATGAAACCTTGTGTCGATGTGCTTGGTTCTCTTGTGAAACACATGATTCTTTGATAATGCTATGGCTGAATTGTTGTCACAGAATATGGTTTTTAGTTCTTGATGGTTCTGTGACAAGTCTTTTAACACTCTCCTCATCCAGACAGCTTGACATGCAGCACTTGCTGCTGCAACATACTCTGCTTCAGTTGAAGATAGAGTTACTATGGGTTGTTTCTTTGAAGCCCATGAAACAACACCTATATCAAAATGAAATGTGTACCCAGATGTGCTTTTCCTGTCAGCTATGCTACCTCCATTGTCACTGTCAGTGCAACCAATGAGTTTAAAATTTTCTGAGGTTGAATAGATAATGCCAAGGTCTTTTGTGCCACTTACATACCTCAGAATTATTTTACCTACTTGCCAATGTAAGTATTTTGGTGACTCCATGAACCTTGAGATCAGACTTACACCATACATAACGTCTGGTCTTGTCCCTGTCAAATACATAAGGCTGCCAGCAAGCCTTTTGAACAGCGTAGGATCGACAGTGGATCCTTCATCATCCTTGCTCAATTTTAAACCTGTTATTACTGGAGTTGGGACTGTCTTGCAATTAGACATGTTAAATATTTTTAAAATTTCACTTGCATACTTTGTCTATGATATGAAAATACCACTTTCAGACTGTTGAACTTCAATGCCCAGAAAAAAAATTCATAAACCCCAGATCAATCATTTCAAATTCACTATCCATGACTGCTTTAAAATCTGCTATACCAAAATCACCAGTAAATATTAAATCATCTACATACAAGCAGACAATTAACATCTTGCCTTTCTCATTCACTTTGGTGTACAATGTCGGTTCACTTTCACTTCTGTGAAATCCATTTTTAGTGAGATAGGAATCAATCTCACTGTACCAAGCTCTAGGAGCTTGCTTCAAACCATAGAGTGTCTTTTTCAGCCTGTACACTTTATGCTCTTGACCTGGAACTTCATACCCTTGTGGCTGTTCCACATATACTTCCTATTCTAGATATCCATTTAAGAATGTTGACTTGACATCCATTTGATGAACATGCCATTTGTTTTGTGCAGCAATGGCCAAAACTGTTCTGACTGTATCCATGCGTGCAACAGGTGCAAATGTTTCATTGAAGTATATGCCAGGTTGTTGTGTGAACCCTCTAGCTACCATTCTTTCTTTGTGCTTTTGCACATTGCCATCAGCATCTTTCTTGGTCTTGTAAATTCATTTGACACTGACTACATCTTTGTATTTTGGTACATCAACTAGTTTCCATGTCTGGTTCTTCTCAATGCATTCTATTTCTTCCTCCATGGCTTGTGCCCATACTGCTTCTTCAACAGCTTCTTCAAATGTTAGTGGATCATATATAGGAGAAAATAATGCAAGGAGAGAGAATGAATTTGGTGTACCAACTTCATATATCTCACGCAGACTTCTTGTCTTCACTGGTAATGTCGATGTCAACCTTGACGAAATGCTTGATGGAGTCTGTTGTCCTCTTGGTGTGCTTGTCGGTGTAGCTTGAACTGCTACTTGTGTCGATGGTCCTTGTGTTGAACTATGTCATGGTGTCATGGGAGTCGACGGTGCTACAACTAGTTGACTTACATGTGGTGTTTGAACCACTTCCTCTTCCATATCATCATTGTCGACATTCGACACAATCTTGACATTTATGTCGACGGTTCCATCCCATGATTCATTATCGACAAATTGAACATCTCGACTGATTATCACTTTCCTCGCGACAGGATCATACAACTTGTATGCTTTTGTGTCTTCCGAATAGCCAACAAAAATACATTTCTGTCCCTTCTTGCCTAGCTTCCTTCTCAACTAATCTGGAACATGAGGATATGCAACACAACCAAAAACTTTTAAATGAGAAACACTATGATTCATACCTGTCCATACTTCTTGGGGAACTTTGTTCTTCACACTCTTTGTCGGACACCGGTTCATAATGTATACGGCAGGTGCGACTACTTCACCCCAATATTCATTTGGCAAATGCTTGGTTGCCAACATGTTGCGTGCCATCTCCATGATGGTTCTGTTCTTTCTTTCGGCAATACCATTCTGCTGAGGTGTATACCGTGTAGTGAATTGTTTTTGTATGCCATGGGTCTTGCAAAAATTCAAAAATTCATTTGAAACATATTCACCTCCTCTGTCGATCCTTAAGATATTGATGTAGTGTCCACTCTGGTTCTCCACGAGTGCCTTGAACTGCTCAAAATAACTAAATGCATCAAATTTATGTTTCAAAAAATATACCCATGTTTTTCTTGAGTAGTCATCAATAAAAGTTAGAAAATACTTGCAGCCACCAATGGATGATGTCTGCATTGGACCACAAATATCA
Source organism: Pseudotsuga menziesii (assembly GCA_001517045.1). Taxonomy (NCBI): domain Eukaryota; kingdom Viridiplantae; phylum Streptophyta; class Pinopsida; order Pinales; family Pinaceae; genus Pseudotsuga; species Pseudotsuga menziesii. The sequence goes on from LPNX011005919.1 coordinate 169,264, forward strand.
GAGTGCACAATTTCAAGTGGTGTGCGTACTCTATAGGACTTTCCGACTGGAAAAATCTCTATGTGCTGCTTGACAAAAATGCAGCCTTCACAAACCCTCTCTGGTCTGTCAATCAATGGTGACCCTTTTACCATATTCTTTGTTTGTAGTAGCTTCATCTCACCAAAATTCAGATGTCCGAATATGAAATGCCACAACCAGAATTCATCCTGAACTTCTGTCTAAAATGCATCTTGCAAATTAGCGCTGCGATTTTCTTTCTTGTCGAGGGGCTCAACTACTTCTTTACTTTCTACCTTGAATGCAGCTCCTATGTTTGTCTTCCCTTTCATGTCGGGAAATATCCTCAATGGAAACAAGCGATTGCTTGTCATTGGCACTTTTGCTATTAGCTGGTCGCTTGGACGCTTGTCTTTGACCACACAGTGATCATCTTCCATGTAGACTTTGTATCCTTTTTGTATCAGTTGTCCAATGCTTAACAAATTATGTTTCAGACCTTTGACATGATAGACATCAAGGATATACTTACTCTCCCCCTGTTTGGTTAGAATATCAACAGTGTCTTTTTCTAAGATAGTAGCTTGGACATTGTTTCCAAGTGTAACATCAATTTGAACTGATCTGTCTAGACTGGAAAACAAGTTTAAATTACCAGTCATGTGGTTGTTGCATCTAAATCTAAGTACCATATGTCATGTGGACTTTCTTGAACAGCATTGCATTCAAGTGGATATGTAGATGCCATTAACATTGCACTTGTCGAAGTGCTGGTGTTGGTCGATTGATTTGGGCTTTGCCTTCCTTGGTCATATTGTTTCTTCCTGCACTCATATGCATAATAACCAAATTTCTTATAGTAATGACATTGAATTTTTTATTTATCAAACCTCTGGCCACTTGGATGACTTGGGTTTTGATTATCTCCTCTACCTCCGACATTTGCAGGACTTCTGCCTCGTCCTCCTCTTGAAGAACTTATTCCTCTGCCTCGGAAGTTGTTTCTCCCCCTGCCTCTACCATGGCTTATGGATGACTGTGCTATGAATGCACCTTCCAATGATGTTTGTGTTCTATTGAGTCTGTGTTCATGATTGATGAGTGAAGCTTGCAGCTCATCAATGGTAAATGTCAACATGTGTATGTGTTCTTCCAAGGTCACAACCAAGTTTTCAAATCTTGGGGGAAGACTTCTGAGAATTTTTTCAAGAACCCTTTGGTCTTCTATGGCTTCTCCATGAGATTTCAGTTGGTTTATCAAACCAACAACTCTAGTGTAGAATGTGTCTACAGTCTCTAAATCTTTCATGGACAGAGATTCAAAATCTCTTCTCAGAATCTGCAACTTGGATGTCCTTACCTTATCCAAACCTTGATAGGCAGTTTCCAATGTATCCCATGCTTGCTTAGCATTAGTTTTTTCTGCTACTCTTGGGAGTATTCTCTCATGCATAACTTGATGTATGTAAAACAGAGCTTTTCCATCTTTCTTCCTCTATTCCCTCAAGACATATTTCTCAGCCTGTGCGAGATTGTTATATGCTGTCATGTCTGTTGGTTCTGCATAGCCATGCTGGACTATCTCCTAGACATATTGACCTCTAAACAAAGCCTTCATAGTTAGAGACCAATATTCATAATTATTTCTTGTAAAAATTGGAGTTTGCAATGAACCAAAAGTAAAAGCCATTTTTAAATTTTTTTTAATTAACTTTCCTTAGAAACTTAATTTTCACTTTTTTAAAACAAGATTTCTTTCATAAACCTTGATCTGATATAAACCTTGCTTTGATACCAGTTAGCCAAAACCGAGGCGACTAAACTTGAGTTTATCGCTAAGTTAATAATAAAATTTAATTTTTCAGCCCAACCTCTTTTTCTTTTTCTTACTTGTCGGGTGAAACTTGTCTAACTCCCGACTAGACAAGTTTATAAATTTTTATAGGACTTTTAGACTTGACTAATTTACTTCGACTTATTTGTAGGTTCTACCAACTAATTTGGCAGCTTGTCAGTAACTTTACTTTGACCACAAGTCAGCTAACCTATTCGACCTCTCAAGTCGGATGACCTCTTCGACCTCTAAATCGGCTTACTCAACCGACCTTGTCGGTTCACTTACTTTGGTCTGGTTTTAGTTGAAATATACAGAGTATGATTCTTAGTCTAAAAGAATTAAGAAATTACAAATGATTTTCACCTGTGAGTAAGATGGAGTAAAAATTAACTCATTAACAAATCCAAAGAACTTATAAAAACATATACCCAAATGTGTAGGAAGACTTGAGTCGACCAATGTGCCCTAAAACCTGGAACTTTCACGGAGTGAGAAATTTATGGGTTCTTATTCTTTCACTCAACCTTAAATGTGAAAGACATTTACACAAGTAAATCTGGAAATAATGTGCAACCAAATAAACATGCATTCAACCATAAACTATTTCATATATATAACTTATGTGGAAATAACAAAGGTATTACAAACTTGTCGATCCAAAATTGTCGGCTCACCAACTGATCCTTTTAAAGAGCTTCGGCTCTTTGACTGAATCACATACACAGAAGCTTGAGCTTCAACTTCTCTTTGCTCACCCTAGAGTTCTCTCATGAGTTCTGCTATCTAACTTAATTTACAATCTTCTTCTTCTATTTATAGGCAACCTAAAAATTGCTTCTACATGAATCGATTGACTCTCCATTAAAGACTGTAATAACTATCTACCTAACAACTTAGCTTCAGAAATAAATTTGACTGGTTTACATTGCCGAATCATGGACTCTTCCCTCTTTTCAGACTGGCCGACAAGATCTTGACTGATACAGACTCTAACAGAGTGGTTAAGAGTCAGATACGGATCTGCGAGTGATTAATATTTCCAACAATTGCAAGAAGAATGAGAGACAAGTTGATCTGATATATAGAAAGTGAGCGGTAGGCTATAAGCTATGTGTGAGTCTTTAAATATTGGTTGAAACCTGCAAGGGCTTTATAAAATCAGTCAGCCATCATGGTCATTGTCAGGATTTTTCATTTTTCAATTTAAAACTCGTAAAATCAATACCGGAATCCCAACATGTGCACGATAAATGACAAAGCAATTTTTTAGTATAGCATCTTTTCTCTTTGCCATATATTTCGGTCTGGAAGGGTTGGGAATTTCATGAGTAAGTGGATATCTGAATGCACATAAACTACAATAACAACCAAAAGAACGTAAGAACAAATAAATACTTCCAAGTGACATCACGTATGTGCTCAATGTAGGCATTGGACTTGGATCACCATATCAATTAAAAATACAACTAACATAAGATCTTAGTCCCTTCCTGCTAGGAAATGATTTCCCTGTTAGTCCCTACATGTTGGGAAATAATTTTCCCACCAACATCATCAACCATGTCACCATTTCCATGTGACTTCACCTGAACTGTTTAGACGATAGTTTGCATAGTAAATGTTGCGTAGCTTCTTGGATAAGCAATATGATAGATGGTTCTAGATCTCTGGACCATTCTAGATATTATCCTTATATATATATATATATATA
>LPNX011005919.1:179560-209142 GCA_001517045.1 Pseudotsuga menziesii
GCATCAAGCTTTCTCTTCGTATCAGCAATCAACCCATCCATACCTGTCACAAACAGATCATCTACATATAGTAGAAGCATCACTGGGTTGCCATCTTCAACCTTGTAGTAAAGGTTGGAATTTGCTTTACTCTTGGTAAAGCCCAAACTGGATAGAAAGTTGTCAATTCTGTCGTACCATGTCCTAGGTGCCTGTTTCAAACCGTACAGGTCTTTCTATGAGACTCCCTATCATGAGTCTCAAAACCAAGTGGCTGCTCCACATACACTTCCTCTTCTACTTCACCATTCAAGAAAGTAGTCTTGACATCCATTTGGTGTATCTTCCATTTCATCATTGCAGCCAGAGCAAGTACTGATCTGATGGAAGTGTATCTGGCTACAGGTGCAAAGGTTTCTTCATAGTCTATTCCTTCTTTCTGTGAGAAACCACGAGCAACAAATCTTGCTTTATATTTCTTTATGCTACCATCTGCAGCATGCTTGGTCTTGTAGATCCATTTGGAAGTTACAACTAACTTCCCTTCTGGTCTTGGGACAACATCCCAAACATCATTCGTCATGATCGATTGATACTCTTCGATCATCGCATCCTTCCATTCTTTCCGTTCTGCCGCTTCTTCATATTTGGAAGGTTCTTTATCAATAAAATCACATAGTAAAGCTACATAATTGGAACAGGATCTGGTCCTCTTTCTTTCTCTGAGATTCTCTTCTAGAACCCCATATCTTTCCACACCTTGGATAATCTCTCGTACCCAAGAAGGTTTCCTCTTGTGAGGATTCTTCTCTTGTGGTGGATCTACAGGTCTTTGTGGTTCTTCAAATTCTCGATCTTCTTCTTGAGTTTCCTCGTCAATGATTGTATCATGAATTCTTGGAGCTTCTGCTTCTTTAGGTTCTTTAGCAGGTTTCTTTCTGGATTTGATGTAGGCTGAATCTTTGTCAAATGTTACATCCCTACTGATGTAAATCTTCTTGAACCCTGGGAAGTATATTCTGTAAGCCTTCGAGCTTTCAGAGTATCCCACAAATATACCCTTATTTCCTGAAGGATCTAATTTTGTTCTCTTCTCTTTTGGAATGTGTATGTACACAGGACAGTCGAATATTCTGAGATGGATGACTTCTGGTTTCTTGCCGGAGAATACTTCTTCAAGAGTCTTGTTCTCAAGTACTCTGTGTGGAGTACGGCTCTGTACATACACTGTTGTTCTGGCTGCTTCTACCCAAAGATGCATAGTAAGATCTTGATCATGAAGCATATCTCTTGTAGCTTCCATGATGGTTCTATTCTTCCTTTTTGCAATTCCGTTCTGTTGTGGATTATAAGGGATGGACAACTCCCTCTTTATCCCTGAGTCTTTACACAGTTCTTTGAACTCATTTGAAGTGAATTCTCCGCCATTGTCTGATCGAAAAGTATTGATCTTCTTTTTAGTGTGGTTCTCGATCAAGGCTTTGAATTCCTTGAACTTGCTGAACACTTCATCTTTATTCTTCATGAAGTAAATCCATGTCTTTCTAGAAAAGTCACCAATAAAAGAAACATAGTACACATACCCGCTTAGTGAGCTTGATGACATTGGTATGCATACATCGGAGTGGATGATTTCCAATATTCCTTTTGCTTTGCTCTCGCTACTTGGAAATGTCTTCTTTGTGTTCTTTCCTTTCGCACATCCTTTGCAGACCCCTTCATGTTTTTCTTGTATTTGTGGAAGACCTTCAACAACTTTGCTTGCAAGTGGTAGTGCTCTATAATGCACATGTGCAAGCCTTCTATGCCAAATTTCATTTGGTTCTACGGTGTCATGAACCAAATCTTGATCTGGTTGGCCTTTCAACTTGTATAGACCTCCTTATTGTTCTCCAATCACTATTGCATCATCAAAAGTCTTTCCCTTTGGCCACATAAGAACTTGGCCATCTACAAAAGCAACCCTCATTCCTTTTGCATCCAATGCAAATATGGAGAGGAGGTTCTTCTTTAGTCTTGGAACAAATAATACATTCTTCATCTTTAAAGACTTTCCAGAATCTAGTTTATGGGAGGATTCACCACTACCTTTTATTGGATATGGGTAGTCATCCCCAAGTTTCACCTTGTGAGGTGACTCATGTTTAGATATCTTCACAAATGATTCTTTGAATCCCATCATGTGCTTGGAAGCACCACTGTCTATGAGCCAATCATTGCTTCCATGTGAAACAGTTCCCATGAGAGCGGAGATCAGTACATATTCTTCCTCACTTGAAGAATCATCACTTTCTTGTCTGATTCTCTTTGTAGAAGGTTCATCATCCTCTGTAGCATGAGCATGATGTCTTCTCTTGTTTCCTTTCTTCTTTAGGTTTCTTCTGTTAGGGAAGAATTTGGATATGTGACCTTTCTCATCACATGTGTAACATCTAATAGTAGTCATATCTTTTCTAGAGTGTGAGATCTTACCTTTGGAGTGATGATGGCTCCTTCTGGTTTTCTTGGAGTGAACTGTGAGAGATTGATATTCACTTCCCATCTTCTCTTCTCGAGCTGCTATCCGAGCTTCTTCTTGAGGGCATTCTTCCCACTGTCTGTTGAACTTGACTAACTTCTTTTTGGCATAGATCCCTTGAATGAAAGAGTCCCATGATCTATGGAGACCATTCAAGATGGTCATCACAATCTCTGCATTTTCCACTTTTTCATCTACTACTTCCAGCTGCTCCTTGATCTAAGAAACCCTTGTAAATTAAGACTGAATAGTCTCAGTATTCTGTATCTTCACATTCTTCAATTGGTTTCTCAAAGTCATCTTCCTGTTTATGTTCTTCCCTTCAAACAATTTGGTTAGGGAATCAAACATAGCTTTAGGTGTCTTGAGGGAGGACACCTATGGTATGAGGTGATCCTTGATAGAATCAGCAATGATTCTCTTTGCCATAACCAACTTCTTCTTATGCAAGGCCTTAGCCTCATCTCCCCCTGGAACTGGAACCTCCTCATTGATATAGGAGTCCAACTCATTTTCTTCCAGGACCAGGGAGATCCTATACTTCCAGGCTCGAAAGTTATCATCTCCCTCAAGATTTTCATCAAGCTTGGTATGATGAGACATCTTAAACTAAATACCTCAAATGGAAATACAAAAAATTTAGATCTTACCAGGTCAAGATGTCAGATCTAGATTTGGAGCTGAAATCCTGCAGTGTTGGTTCAGTAGCAAATTAGGGTTTTGCTTTTCTGGAGTTCTGTCCAACCAAATGCTTTGAATTTGATCCCTAACTTTGATTTTGGGGAGGAGATCAATCTAGGCCTGGGCTCACTGAAAAATTCCTCTTCTGTGAAAATCCCTAATTTCCGGCAGTAATGTCGGGTCCAAAACTGAAAAACCTCAGAATTGGATTCTTCTTCGACAGAAAGATGCGCCCTAAGGAGGAGAGTTATTCCACCTTACTTTTGCTGAAAATTTGTGGTGGAAGGTCCAGAAACTAGGAAGCCCTAATTCCCGCAGCTGCACAGTTTCTTCTTCTCAGGTTAGCTCTGATACCATATTAGAATTTCATCATTAAACTAGCATTATATTAGGATCTTTAACTAAGAGAATAACAAGCACAGCAATCAAACACAAGAGACAATGAAAACAGTCTTTATCCTCGGGGAAACCATAAATGGTGAAAACCCTGCAACTTCCTCAAAGATAGAATCAGCACCAAAAGTAGAACCCAAAACAGTAAGTGATCTCCCGACAGCAGTAACCTTCTTTCTATCTAGCCCCAGTGTCTTCTCCTTCCTCAACTATGCACTAAACTTGAGTGTGTATAAGTTGTGTGTTAAGTAGAGAGTCCAGCTCTCTATTTATACTAATCTCGACATGACCAAAAACCCTACTAGGGCCGACCTCACTAGGAGAGTCTAATAATCCTAGTGCCCCAGAACTGCGGGGACTTTAACCCTTTGACAATAGGAGGGTTACCCACAATGACTTGACATGACTTGTTTACATTATAGACTTTCCCGATAGGAACATCGGGACATGACATAACTCAAGTACATCCCGGAATAAATATCGGGTTACAATATATAAGAAATACAAGTCAAATACATTTTGAAGTTACATATACATCAACAGATACCCTAGAGGCGGGAGGCCTTTTTCTTCAGGATTAAAGCAGACCTCGTTGTTTAGGGAGCCTTTAGAGGAAAATTCAGAAGGTTTTATAGTGGCCTTCCTGAAACACTCAGACCATCTCGCAAACCCTCTAACCATAGACTCGGATAAAGAGGGCGGCTCCGGCTCCAAAAGTATCTAGGATTCCCAAGACAAGTCCACACACATAAAGAGAAGAAACCAATGCTTAAAAAATACATATGACCCTCTAAACCTAGTATGTGGGGTAAATGTATCATTATCTCAGTCTTTGTACATGGCAGAAATGGAAGTGGTTGGGAGAGTAAGGGGAAAACACCCAACCCTAAAAGCACTAGAATCCTAGGCCATGGAGAACTAGTCAAGGTTCTTCGACTATATGTGTGAAATCTTGGTTCTTTCCCGTGGATGGTTTGTATTTAAATTTGGAACCAAAGAGGACATAGCATGAATAACTCAAACACATTAGATATTTAGTGTCACACCCATCATGTTTAAAACTTGGACACCAATTTTTAACATAGAATGCGAAAGAATGGATGAAATATCGGTCTGTGTAAGGTTGTGATGCTTACCTTGGGAATTCTGGAATTAGAATTATTTATGAGACTTGGGGAATGCACCGGGAGTCTTCATATACATGGAAAATTCCTTCACATGAACCAGGTGAATGACGGTAGCAAGGATCCTAGTCTCGATAAATGTACGAATAGGACTCAGGGAAGATCTTAAACTAATCTAGGGACAATTTATACGCCTCCAGAAACTTGACTATCATGGGAATCCATTTCTTCACCATCGATGTCGACTATATGGCCACTTGGCCAAAAACTCAACACAAAGATCTAGCAAGGCTCCAAATAAGTCCAGGAAACGATCAGTAACAAGGAGAGGTATGGGGCCAGAGGAAGACCTGTCAATTCTTGTCATAATAGAAAAGGAGAATAAACATGGGAACTAGGAGAAACTAGAGAAATAAACCCTATAGGAATAAAGAGATGCAATATCATACCAAGGGAGAGATCAGCTGCAACAAGGAACAAGATACTCAGAACCTCTCCTAGCAGGAGCTCAATCCTGACCGCCAACTATCAACACACAAGGTAAGGTTCTATCTCCCATAAATCCATTTGATTCTCTTGAGCACTCTTTAAAATCTATTTTCTTCAATAAATTGGATTCACTCAGAAATACACTCTCACGAAACCTTCCACCAGAACAAAACACACACTGCTCGAATTCCCCTCCCCCACAAGTTTTCAAATCCTCTCTCCTATTACACCCATCAAATAATACTCTGACCTTCCCCACAGAAGTTTCTTCCGCATCTTCCTTGGATTTTAGGCCCATCTGCTTCCACCTTCGATCCAGATACATCCTGGCTTAGATGAAGATGCAAGACCTAACCCTAGGACTTAGAAAAAACCCTCTTTCAAACACCAATCCAAAAGTAAGGTGTTGACCCACACATTTATCTTCATCACAACATCATGCTCTGATAGCTCTTGTAGATGGAAAACAAAAAACCATAGAAGGGGAACTTAGAGCGAAACAATCCCCAGAGGGATTCCCAAATGAAGTTTCTCTATGTAAACTGTAGGGGCTTAGCAATTCCCTCAAAATAACTTGCTCTATAAAGGATGGTGCAACTACACAAGCCTGATATTTTGCTACTCCAAGAAACCCTATGGAAAAAAAATTTAATTACAAGCTTCCTAATGAATATTTTCAAACACATGGAATTCATTGACTAGGATGCAAGAGGACACTCAGGAGGTCTGGCCATTGGATGGAATACAAAGACGACAAATTTCAGTAACTTTTGGGGCTTTGAACTAGGACTCATTCTAGAAATATTCTCAGTGGAACTAAACATCCCACTTACTATTTTCAACATATGTGGGCCTTATGAAAACATACTATCTTTCTAGACTTCCCTGTTAGAAAAATCCTTCACAAAGACTAAGAAATTCATACTATGAGGGGATTTGAATTTCACCTTGGGGACACACAAAATCTGGGGGCTCATGGCTAGAATCAACCCTCTGGTGGTTCTTTTCTAACATAAGATAACGGAGAATCATATCATTGACATAACATAGGCCAAGCTCAAACCCTCATGGACAAACAAAAGAACAGGGGAGAGAAGAATTTCAAGACTCAATAGGTTTTTAATTAATTGTGGAGAACTTAATCGAACAAAATACCAAAATCAAACAATGGGTAGACATGGGGGAGATTCTGATCACTACCCAATCTTCCTAGAAATTCTTGGTGATGAAAGTAAGCTAGCCAATTATTTTAAATTTTGTGCAGCCTGGCTAAAAGAGGGAGAAATCCTACAACTCATAAAATCCAATTGGTGACCATATAACCCAGAAGGAAATGGGTTTTCAGGTGCACACTTCTGCCAAATTATCAAAAAAATCAAGAAGGTGAAAATATGGGTCGCCGAGAAAAAGGAAAAAGATGAACAAGAACTAATACAGGTTAAATCATAAATTCAACACATTCAATAGTCAGATGAGGGTGGATATCATACTCTTCAATCCATAAATCTATTGGGTAGACTGGAATAAAAAAGATGAAAACTATTGAAATAATAGGAGGAAGTATGGCATCTAAAGAGCAGAGCAATATGGCTAGAAAGTGGAGACGAAAACACAAAGTTTTTCCAATCGTTTGCTAAGGGAAGAAAAAGTCAAAATACAATCTGGGGCCTCGAAATTGAGGAAAATGAGGAAATCACATCTTTTGAAGGTTTGGAAAAACTGAAAGTCAATCATTTCAAAACTCTTTCCAAAATAGATAATAGAGTTACTATCGTTGAGATATTAAGACTCTCTCAAGCATTCCCAAGTTTCACCAACCATGAGGATAATCAAGCTTTGATGGAGGAAATAACAAAAGAAGAATTAAAAGGATTCATGCACAACTTAAAGAAGGATAAGAGCCCAGGGCTAGATGGGTGGAAAATCGAGTTCTTTCTTTCCCTCTATGACATAATCGGGTCAAACCTTTTGCAACTTGTTGAATAAACAAGGAAAATGGAGCGATGCATCCCCCAATAAACACAACCTTTATAGCACTTATTCCCAAAAAATACCACCCCAACCACATTGAAGAATCCAAACCCATTTGTCTCTGCAACATTACCTATAAGGTAATAGGGAAAATTATAGCTCAATGGATAAAAAAGGTCTTGGCAAAGACAATCTTTGTTGAACAGTTCGGTTTCAAAAATTGCAAAATGGATAACAAAATCTCAATCTGGAAAAGACTACAAAAACAAAACATTGCAGGACTAGGATGGTGTGTTCTCTGTAAACAAAACAACAAAACAACAATTCATCTCTTCATCACCTATCCATTTGCAATCAACACATGGGAAGAACTAAGGAAAAGAATAAATATCCTAGCATAATGGAGTGGAGCTATGGTGGAGGAATAATGGAACAAATGACTCACCTCGACCAACCCAGCTAACCATCAATCCCTCCCAATTATCACAACCTGAGGAATCTAGATAGCTCGAAACAAAGCAACTTTTCAGACTCTCCCCTCAATCCCAGCGACCACTGTAACCAACAATTAGGACATTCTCTCATATTTCCCACAATAGAAAGATGTTCCTACAATCAGAAACATAATAGTGGAACATATAGACAAAAGTATCCCATGGTCCTTCTTTGATGGTTCCTCCCAAAATCAACAATGTGCAAGTGGATCTATCCTTCACCTCTATGACACGCACTTTTTTGACATACAAATGGGTTTAGGACCTGGAACAAATAATTATGCAGAACTCACTGCTCTTAGTCTTTTAATTGGTTTTTCTTCAAAAAAAAAATTGCAAAACTATTTAGTTTTTCGGAGATTCTATGAATGTGGTAAATTGGGTAAACAAAGTCCAAAGCTGTCAAAATGGGAGTGTTAACCATGGTTGGTGAAGGAATCTTGAACATTATTCTCTTATAAAGGCCACTGTAGGACTCAAGGTCCTATAATGATTCCCTAAACCACCATACATATTAGTGCAACTATGAGGTTTTCAATGATGCGACTTGGAGGTGTCTAGGACCATGAATGATGCAAGATGACACATGACTTTCCAAGAGAATCCTTGTCCAATAAGAAATGATAGAAATTCCTTTATGATATTTGAGCATTAAGTATGGGTCTCAGGGGCTCGACATAGACTTCAAGGAAGGAAACCCAAGACATAGCCACTAAAGGAAGCTTCTTGGAATTCAGGGCCAAACCTGACTCCTCAAACCACCACAGATAACTTCTCTAGGGTATCATTGGCGTATGTGTGGGGATAATTGATATAGGTAAATAAGACACACTTGGTAGAGGTCTCAAGACCTTTCACCTCTAATTCCTTTATCCCTGACCCCTAATTCCTAGTTAACCCCAAACACCTAAACCCCCAAACCCATAAGACCTATATCCAAAAACCCCTAAGAACATATGCACCTAAGAACTTGGGGATTATGGTTTAATTAAGTGCTTAAAGGAATTTACGGGGATAGGATTTAGGAACTAATGGATAGATAGGGATTTATTGAGAAATAACTGAGCCAAACATTATCTGTCAATAAAGCAATGTTTATTAGATGCACATGCATGTTAGTAGTGCATACACGCCCCTGTCGAATATGACAATTTATAATTTTCCCAAGATCTTCTTCTAAACTTTTTTTGTTCAATTCACATGATATGTATTTGCAACAAATACATACCGGTGGTCTTTTGCAATTTGAAATGAATTCACACACCTCTTGGAGTTTATTTGGAAATTTGGATTGAATACACGCACCTATTGGACTTTAATAAGCTCTTTGGATTGAATTCTCATGTTGCTTGGACACACTTGAACTCATGTTACATCTAATGGACTAATAAAAAAATCATTCGACGTTGCAACCAAGGAGCAATCCAAGAGGTATGGTGACATTTTTTCCTCATGAAATGTATTTTAGTCTTCATTCACTCTGTCTTGATTGTTTGAATTGTATTTTTTCCTCATGGATTGTATGAATTGTATTTTAGTCTTCTTAATCTTCATCACAGACAGAAAAAAAAAAACATATTACTGAGAAAAAACAAATACATTCACCAAACAATGCTTTCAACCTTTCATAAAGATAACCAATAAATCTTACTTGCATCATCACCAATAACCTTGCATAATGACATAAATCCATCCATTACACAAACATTTGATTAAATCCTCATGATGTCACTACAACAACTCACACAAACACCAAAAGGATCAAATTCTTAATCTTTAGGAGGGGACTTTCCCTCATCCAAAACATGAAACTATAATGAAACATGATTTTTCCCTCATCCCTCTATAATGACATCTATGAAGCTATCACCAAGTTCATTTCCAAAAAGAGTAAAAATATCATGATTCAAATCACTTCTTAGGAACAAGGAGGAAGTGGAAAATGCCATTAAACATATGGCTTATAGGAAATCCCTTGGATGTGATGAGTTAACTTCATAATTCTTCAAAGAATTGGCATATCATTGCTATAGATATGTGGGTAGTAAGTTAAGGATTATTTGGTGAACAATTTAAATATTGTATTGTAGTTTCTAAGGAGGCGATACACTCCCTAAAAACTACCAAAAGACCAAGGATGATGATAAATCTAGACATATTGAAATCATTTAACCAACTAAATTTTAACCTTCATGAAAACAACACTAACATCCTTTAGATTTCAAGTTGATTGAATAAAATAGATTGAACATATGGTCTCCTTCTTGTTCTCTTACTTTCTAATAAATGGAGTCTCTTCTCCCCCCATAACCTCCTTCAAAGGAATTTTTCAAGGTAAACCAACAGTAGTGACAAAGAGCATGATCTATTAGACCCACTATCTCCCCTTGATTTCATTTAAGACACATTGATAATGGGTAACCTACCACTAACAAATATCATGAGCTCAAATCAATATTGGACATTTTCTTATATGTTCTTTGGGATCCTTGATTAACCAATACAAATCCTTAATTGTATTTGATTCCCACATATATTCTCAGTATCACATCACCAAAATCCTTATCTTTCAAAAATGTTCTTGTCCATCCATGTATCTAGGGACTCCTTAGATAGAGAATGAAAACAAAAATAGTTACTAGGAGGTGCTCTTGATCATCTTGGAGGAAAAACTTGATACCCATGATTTTCTCAACCTACCAACCCAAACAACTATCTAAAAATCATGTGCCAAGTGCCAAGATATGAAATTTAGGCTTATTGTTGATTTTTTCAAGATGTCGTGAAAACATGAACCGAGGTCCTTGAGGCTACCTTATATTTTGGCGGCGTTGTTGTTAATTAGGGAATTTCCAATAGTTTTTAAATATGCTCATATACCCCAAGTTGTGTGTCATTTTCGTAACCTAAATCTAGTAAATATTCTAATCTATTAGCTGACAAAACCCCACTGCATTAGATGATGTTTCCAAGTCTATCAACAAGATTCATATCTTATGCTTCAAAGGATGCTTGTATGATCCTTTAGGCCTGTGTGTATTATGCTTAAACCATAATCATAACTGCTTCAAAAATTCACGTCAAGACTTTACAAGATTGTGGTTTAGTCATAGGATCTTTTTTTATTTATTATATTTCATTAAAGATAAGATCTAGTGCTTTATGTTCTTGAAGTTATTTAAAATGCATATTTTTTTCCAATCAATATCTAAATCACTATAAAAATAATCTCTTATTTTTTATTTAGTTTACAGGGGTGGTAAAAAAAAATTGTGAAAGAACATCTTGAAGATGCGAAATAGACGTAATATTAAAAGAAGTTCAAGAAGAAAGGAGGCACCCCCTAAAAAGGCCCATGAGATAAGAGAAAAGACCAAGTTGTCAATGGAAAAACATAGGCATGAACCTATCATTTCCTCCTATACTAGCGCAATTCATGACACAATGACCTCTAGTTCATCATGAGAAGTGAAGCAGATGCGAGCAATCAATCCCACTCAAAATCCAATGTCAAGTGATCCTCCAATGAATAATACATCAATAAGAAATGATGAAGTGGATCAAGACAATTAAATCTTGATTGATGTTGAGTATGCAAAGTTGGATGTTGAATGAGTTATTAATTGGAAACCTCTTAAAGAAGACCACACACAAGTTGAACGCACTCCCTTTTAGGACCAACCTGTGAACAAATTTCCACAACAAACCGGAAATGAGACTCATACTTCCCATCCAACTCCCTTACCTCAACTATCAAGTGCAGAAAGAAGATCTAGTAGACATATTCATGTGGATGAAAGTTCCTTAGGAGGCCTTGAAGGTAAGTTTCCTAAACGCACTATTGTTTGCATTGTAGCAATATCATTAAAGAATTTTTGGAATGCAAACGTGATGCAACAAAATGTCAATTGTTCCTGGCTTTGTTAAAATCACATTGTCTAGCTCATGTTAGAAGAATTTTAGGCATAAAGGTAGTTAGAAGTTAAGAGGCCAATAATCATGTTGTTAGAAATCTACAGTTTTCATTTAATTTGATCAAAAAGTTCTCATACAAAGGATCTTAATGCGTCCCGTCGTGTACTGTCAAAATCAATTATAGACAATTCCACAAGGCGATGTTTCCTGTTATCAAACACATGTAAAATATTTAAATTAGATATTAAGACCCTTCAAATTTATTATGTTATTAGGGAAAAGATTGAGACCCAATGCCAAGAGGATTGTTGGGTCTTTGTTGGTAGGTTACCTCTTCCAGACATGAAGCTAATTGATGTTGTTAAAGAACTAGTACAAAAGTTTTTGCATGATAATACTAGACCTTCATCATTCAAAGCAATGTGCTGAAGTTGAGATAAGGTGTTGATGAATGTGAACCCCATGTTAAGCACTTCCTTAACATGACAAATGAAACTTTATGAGAGATTAAAGAATGAGCACACACAATTGAACTTGGGACAAAGGTCCTTTGAAAAATGCAAACCCTAGTACATTAGAATTTGCATTGACTGCAACACATGTTGCTCTAGATACCATGTAGAATTTGAATATTATTATGATACATATAGACATATCATTTGTAATTTGAATATTAACATTGTGAAGGAGTGCCCATCGATACTACCACGAAATGCATTCAGATATTTTATCCATAGCATCATGTGTCCAACACCTGAAGGACAAAAATATTATAAAATATCATGTTTATATGGGACTTGTGATAGTGCGGCAGTGGGTTTGCATTGTTGAGTCGTTGCATCCATGAAACCTAGGAGCACAAATTTGGGAGGATGACAATAGAAATGTATAACTTTGAGTACATAACATATCAAGTTGCCAGTGTGAAGGAAAGAAAAAAAAATTGCATTAGTAAAGTCACAAGTAATTTAAGTTTGCATACATCCATGTTGTACATGTTGAATATATATATATATATATATATATATATATATATATATATAAAATGTTACGTTGTATTAATGCCCTTGNAAATATTGGATTTAATGAAGGAGATCTACAAAAATACTGAGCAGTATGTTTAACATGTCACACGATGGTAGGATGAACGGTACATAAATGCAGGGACACCTTTCCCAATGGAACCATATTATTGGTTGTGTATTTTGCTGAAAACTACACCTTGCAACAACATAATGAGTTTCAATCTCAATATTACAATTCAGACCAAGTTAGCGTAATGGTCCATATCACACATAGGCATGGGCCAGAGTGCAACAATGATAGGAGGATGATCTGAAAGAGAGTAAGTTATACATCAGTGGTGACAACTACCATGACTTGCATTATATGCAACATTGATTCAAAATTTGCTATGATTAATTAAAGGAGAGAGATATACAGATGGATCAACATTGCATATGGTCATATGGGTGTGTGGGATAGTTCAAAGATGCCAGTGTATTCCAATGGTTGAGTATTATACACAAAACATACAATATGCTGCATATTTGGAACTACTTTGAGATTGAGCATGGGAAAGGATAGCATGATGGGGCCAGTGAGTGCATTAAAAATTCACTATGAATGGAGGAGATGAGGTTTACAAAAAACCTCATATCCAAGATGTAGAATCTATAGTCCTTTAGTGTTCTACAGTAATGTCAAGTCAAACCAAAGAGAAATGGTGATCATCAGGTATAGGACAAATGGTATGAAATTTTTAACAAGTGGTCAATATAGATCAATCATGTCCGTATAGTTTCATCATTGTAAAAGGAACACATGGATTTCATTCTATTTGAATCTCAAAGAACCCTCTATTTGAAATATGGACATGAAAACTAGCATGCTTTTGTGGCCCCTGTAGTAGTGTTGAACAGGATGATTATAAATCAAAGGAATGGGTTGATGAATGGGATCATGTGTCACTTGCAGTAGACCCACATGCAGTTGTTGAAACAATTCAGTTAGAGGAAGTCCAATCATCTATTTTGAATGATTATGATCATATATTGTATATTTTACAACCAAGTAGATATTTCTATAATGGTGTCTCAGTTCCATGCTTGAATTTTTTATTTAACCATGTTATCAAACCCCTACATATTGGAATTTGATTGTTCAATACATTTTTATAGGGTACATCTATGCAATGTCACTGAGAAATACAATTAATGGGGCACAAATTATTGGTTGACACGATGCATCCTAAAGAAGAAAACCCTCATGGTATCATTAACTAATAGTGAAGGAATTGACTTTTTGATTTCCTCGATCATTGTTCAGGGTGAATATCTCACACTAGATAGAAAGGAAAAAATTACCAGTGGGTATGTATACATGGATTACAGATTGAGTTCATCGTTGTATCACTTTATGAACTTGATCATTGCTACTAACATCTAGTTGCAAACAATGTCTACAAAGAGGTCGAACAAGGTACACTACTTCCTACCTCATTCAAAGCACGAGAGATTTTTGGAGAAAATCATAAACTTAGAGGATCCATAAGGCCTAGTTGATTAAGGTATCTATTCCATGCTATGTACATAGTTTAATCATGTAAAAGTATTTATTCATGCATGCCTAACGTTATTCATGTTAGACAATTTATTTCATGTTATGTTAGATAGCTTATTTCATGTTATATAGATGTTGTTATCTTATATTATTTGTTTAATGTTTTTATTTATTTCATGTTATATAGATGTTTTTATCTTATATTGTTTATTTAATGTTTTTATTTATTTCATGTGATGTAGATCCACCATGTGTCACCATCACCACCATGCTTTTCCATCACCATGGGCATTGTCACCATCACAGTCGTGCCTCATCATCCTCATGTTCACTATCTTTGAATTAATGGATAGGTTATCTTTGTTTTTTGCTCTCATCTAAGTCACCATCATCCTCGCTCATGTGTGATATAGAATGTAAGTCAGATCTAGAAACCTAATCTATCCCTAGAGACCTAGTCTATTGCTAGAGACATAATCTAGTCATATAGAACCCTAACGTATTCCTTGATACCTAATCTAGCCCTCAAAATCCTAATGTAGACTTGGAACTCTAGAGACTTGATCTATTCTCCTAGTCTAATCTAGAAACTTAATCTAGCACTAGAGAACTAGTATATCCCTAGAGACACGATCTAGTGATATAGAACCTAATCTATCTTATAGACCCTAATGCATCCCTAGAAATCAGACATAACCAATCTATCCCTAGAAATCCTAATGTAGACCTCGACCCCTAGAGACATGATCTAGAATCGTAGTCTAATCTAGAAACATAATCTATCACTAGATTCGTAATCTATGCCTAGAGACCTAATCTAGTAATATACAACATGAAATAGTCATAAAAAATAAGCTTCTAGTCATTTACATTGGGGGTTCTTCCACTTATTTATTGTTTGAATCAATGCACTAATCAAACAAAAAAACATTACTAAACATTCATGTACAAGCCTTGCTTCATATGAAGGTGTTATCTCAAGTAGTCAATGCACATTATTTATTTTTCATCCTTACTTGGTACTAAAATACCATGGTGACCAAATGGCATGGTACTTGGTCCTATAAAACCCTTCGTCATCAACTCTTGTAAGTGCTTGTAACCTAGAAATTAATGTATTCAATGGTCAAATTCCACAAAACCTACCATGGAATCCTCAGGTTGGCATGACCACCTTTGTCATGCCTGGATACACATCCCCTCCATTGTGTACATGTTCACGTTGGCCACTGTCACTCGAGAGCGTTCAATTGAAAATTGAGCCTCTTGTGCAAAATTGGAACGACCTGCATTGAGAACCCCTATTCTGGAGATGGTGCAATAGGACCATTTCTAGTAAATTTCCCCCAACCAGAAGTCAACATCCCAAATCGATTGGAATCAATAGCTTGGTGACCAGAGTCATGGTTTTGGTTTTGTGGCCCAATTTTTCTAACACCTTGGGGCCATTTAGGGACACTTTTAGAATTTGCTACGAGTGCATGAAACCCAAGAAATGTAGTTTAATTAGGTTTCATCAGCTCCCATGGACTCATTTGGCCATTATGAACTTGTTCACAATAGCCACGGTCTCCCGGGATAATTCAATTGAAAATTGACCCCCTTATGGAAAACTAACATGGCCTTCGCTATTCAAAACAATAGTTCCAAAGATGGTGCAATAGGACATTTTTTGAGAAAATGGGGCATGGTAGGGGGGGCATAGCTAGAAACCAACATCTCAAATACATCAGAATTAATGTCTTGGAAACCAAAGTCATGGTTTTGGTTCTATGGTCCGTTTTGCTTGGAACTCCTGGGTCATTCAGGGAGACTTTGAGAATTTTCTACGGTGCATGGAACCCAAACTGGGAAGTGTATCCAGGCTTCATTCGCTCCCATTCATGCATCTGGCCATTTTGGACTTGTTCACACTTGCCACGATTTCCTGCAAGCGTTTGATTGAAAATTGGCTCCTTTATGCAAAATTGGCATGGCCTTCACTAAGGAAAAACCTAGTTCCAAATATGGTGCAATAGGACCTTTTTTGGGAAATTGGTGCATGGTAGGGCCCCTTCCCCAGTTAGAACTCAACATCTCAAATCCATTAGAATTAATGGCTTGGTGACTGGAGTCACGGTTTTGGTTCTATGGATAATTTTTCCTAGCACCTCAGGGCCATTCACGAACACTTTGAAAATTTCCTCTATCCTGGTTAGAATGTAATATGCATAATTACATTAAAAACATTTGATACAGTGCAAGTTGTTTGGGCATGGGAAAATCAATGGATAGAGTCCTTTTCATCACTTATACCTCGCTATGGCACATTCGACCAGGCTTCAAATTTGAAGCCTTCAGAGCCCTTCAAAGGCCATTTTAAACGTCATAGAAGGCCACAAGGAATTTTACCATGCAAAAAAAATTGAGTTTCATTTCCAGCACTTCAATAATGAAATTGAGTAAGCCTCGGTAAATTTGCAACAGAAGGGCAGCTATAAAATTTGCCTATCCAGGGATTCAGTGGACTATGGGAGAGTTGGGACTCAAAGTCTTCCCAAGTGCCCTTGAATAGTTGGATCATGGATGAGGATCTCAGTCCCAATCGACACGGACCATGGTGGGCCACTAGGCTACCTAGTGCCAAGTTCAAGTTGGTGAGTTAGGATTGTGACTCACGATTCGATGTTCACTTTCAAACAATTTAATGTCATTAGCATGCATTACTAATTCACCAACTTCATTAAATCTTGGTATGAGATGCTGCCACCTGCCAATTCGATTTTCCATCTGTCATCTTATTGTTCACCGAGTCACGTGATCTCACAACTTACAAGTCGCTTGAGTATTTGAGTATATGATGTGAAATTAAATACTCGTATGAGTCATATATATGGATGGTGAATTGATTTGATAACCCTCCACTGTCAAGGTTCCGTAAGGAAAAACTAATGGTGTTATTTTTTGGGTTACAACTTACAAGTTGCAATTTACAATGCATTGAGCAATCTTTGTTAGATTTGAACCTAACCTGGTCCAATGCAGGGTATGTAAGTTTCCAGACCAGGTTTTCACCCAGTGCTAGACATTTCTATTATGACCACCATAAGACTGGGATGACAGATCTTTGGTAGTAGGCTAGTAGCATGCCGCCCTTTGTTTATGCTCATGAATCATATCCTATACTAGTTAGTCCAGGATTCTAGGATTTATTCCAATTTCCATTCATTTACTGGGGTCAGAATCATTTGAATTAGCACTCCCAATCTCCCATGGTCCACCTAGGCCACTTAGTCTACCTATCTCATCGGAGGAAGGGGGTTATGCAGTAGAGACAAAGGAAACTAGAATGGAGGGCCATTCAGAGAGAATGGTTGTACAATATGCATATAGTCATCTCTTAAAGAAACGAAATAATTTGTCATATACCTAACTGAATATTATCATTACTTAATTTGTCAGGATTCTTACACGGTAACTCTTGCGCTCGAGCTGTTTATGAGGGTTTCCTGTGTCTACAATTGATATGATTTAGAGAGGCTCGTTCCCATCATTATAGCACCAGTGGGTTTCTTTTGCAAATATCTCTATTACGTCTCCCCTTCTCACTCACCTCACCTCACCTTTTGACTTGAGTCCTCTTCTTCTTCTTCTTCCTCCTATGGGCTCTCTGATCTATGCCCTGAGCGTCCTCATAACGAAGAATGATCTCTGAAAGTCTCTGGAAACATCATGAAAACAATACCCAATTTTCCCTCACCTGCACAGATATATCTATGTTATGTAGAAGCAATTATAAAATGATTTTTTTGTAATCATGTGAAATACACAAACATGCATTCGCCTACCTCGAGGAAGGTAAACCAACTCAGGAGTGTCAGGATATTGTGGAATTGAGATGGCGTTGCTTCCAATTGTCTTTCTATAGAAGGAAACAGTTGCACACTCTAATTCCTCGTTGTCTTCTATGGTGGGAAACTCGAAGGTTCCACCTTTTTCATAGGTAGGAGCAAGAGAAGAAAAGGTAGAACATTAGGTAGGCTGGATTGAGCTTCCCCGAACTTGAAGAGATTGGTGAAGTATGTGAAAAAAACATTATTTTGGGTTTACGAGTATAGGACAGTCGGAGGTCAGGACTCAGACTCTCAACTCTCCAATTCTATGCTTTAGTGTCTCCCTAATTTCTATTTCCTACAGAAGATTATGCAGAGCTAAGATGTCGACTTGGTTGTCGTGAATTTACAGGTATGTATAGCATTTTACACTTATGTAACATTTTATATGTGGATAAAAGTTAAATGTGTTTCTTGTTGGAGTTCCTTCTGCTTCTATAAATATAAGGGTTTAAAATTTCTCCATCCAAAATGTTGTTTAAATTTTGTAATGTATCATGCAATTGCGTTTCCTCCAAACTAAGTCTCGAATACTCAATAGATGTAACCTTAAAAAACCCAGTATTTAAATGAAATCAGAACCAAAATAATGTATACTTTTCATAGTCTAGGACCACAACTTTGTTTGGGCGGAGGAGCAAGAAGAAAGAGCCTTGTATTTGAGTTCCAAATCTGTCAATGTTATTTATTTGTAGTGAATTGTAAACATTAGGTTGAAAGAAAGAACAATATTTGAATATAAGTGTTTTAATTGTTCCAATTTCCTTAATGAAATCCAATAGTTGAAAGGATAAAATATTTAACAACCGACACTGTAAATGTTGTAGACTCTGACCCCTTCATTTTCCTGTCAGCCTTTTAATAATGGAAACAAGAAGTACAAATTGTCTACCAATATATCAAATTTGATCCCTGCATTCATAATTGTATTCCGCACACTTATAATAATCGTGCAGCCAACTGAATATGCTCAAAGCTCCCCAGGTATTGCACTCTTAATAAATTTATCAAATCCAAGTGGTCTGTCAATGGGAACCCACTTCCCATAGTTGTGGAGCATGTAACACAACTGCTCACCCAATCGACAGATAGAACCAACCGCTCACAAATACACTGTGGCGCAGGTAGCAATGTCCATGGTTTATAGTTTCAGGAAGAGACGCCACCACTTCCCAAACGGTCTCGGTCTCGGTCTCCTTACCGTTATATCCCATTACTTGTTGATTATGGAAGAAATACAAGTTCCCCAATGCAGCTATGAACGAGCTCAGGCATCCCCCAAAACTCCACATATTCTCCACTGCACTGCGCTCCAAATGCTTGTGCTATGATCGAATACTTATGCACTCTTCTCGAATAGACCCTCTAATTCTGTTGAACACCTTCTTATCACAATGAATTTTCCCTCCAAAAACTATGTGTGTCATCGGTCTCGCTCTTGGATCATGGGAGACAAAACCTCCCACTTGTCATCTCTAACATCATATGCCTCTACAGTTCACAGAGCGCTTTTGTTGTCTCTTTGTCCTCCAACGACGTAGATAAATAAACCCATCTAGAGAAACAAAACAACAGAATAAGGATCGAACCGTGGGCAAGTCGGCTACCTGGAGCCAAGTGCCAGATATGAAGTCATATTAATGAAGACATATTTCATTGCCAGACATATTTCATTGCCTCCCAACATAAGGGATTCCATCCCCCAATCATAACCAGTTTCTGATCCACCCAAACGCAGTCACAAAGGAGGGGAATCCCATCGGGTAATTGAGGAATTGAAGGTGAAGGGAGTCGATCCCAAGTTCCCTGCAACAGGTGATACAGAGTTATCCCATAAATTGGGTTGCCATGCCACTTATCCTAAGCTGAATTCCCATGACGAATATCCTCGATCAGACATATATCAATTGCTCACTAGTCCCGGAGATATTTCTATCTTCATAGAATCGCGGGCTGCTCAATGTAGCCTCCCAGCTCCTGTACACATCTTTGAGGTTATCACGTGACTTGTAATATAGCTTTTTCACCTACTTTTAAGTTAACTAAAGTGATAAAGGCGCCTTTCCCATGATTTAATCTATTTTTTATCTAAATGCAGTTAGTTAAGAGTGTTAAAGGCGCCCTCACCTAACTTTAGTGACTCGGTTCAACTTATCTTGGCTAACTGAAGTTAGATAGGCACCGCCACCTACTTTTTGGCATGCAATTGAGTTCTATTCAGTTAGGCTCAGTCTAAACTGCCTTTGAGTCAGTTAGAGTCAATTATGTTGGAATTAAGTGGTTAAGTGATGTTTCAAGTGATGTTAACTTACAAGTAAATCACTCTCATGCACTCAATTCGAATGACCTCTCTTAGATTCGAATTGCATGGATATTTTTGCCATTGTATTACATTGTAATCTATCTCTTTTGATTAATGATCAAGAAATACATAATTGCAAGCCTTTTACATTGTTTCTAGCATTCATTGATTAAATTGATTTGTATCAATCTGTAGTACCTTTTGTCTTGATTCTAAGATTGATGTGCCTCAATTTTATAGGTCATGGTCATGATTGTTCATTTTTAAATTTAAAACTCATAAAATCAACGATGGAATCCCAAGATGTGTGCAATAAATGATAAAGTCGTTGTTTAGTATACCATATTTTCTCTTTTCCATATATTTCGTTCTGGAAGGGTTGGGCATTTCACAAGTAAGTGGACATGCGAATGCACGTGAACTACAATAAAAACCCAAAGAATGTAAGAACAAATAAATACTTCCAATTAACATCACATATGTGCTCAATGTAGGTGTTGGACTTGGATCACCATATCAATTAAAAATACCACTAACGTCTTCTTAGGCCCTTCCCATTGAATAATTTCACTGTTAGTCCCTACACGTTGGGAAATAATTTCTCCAGCCACATCATCAACCATATCACCATTTCCATGTGACTTCTCGTGAACTTTTTATACAGTAGTTGGCATAGTAAATGTTGTGTAGTTTCTTGGATAGGCGATATGATAGATGGTTCTAGATATCTGACCATTCTAGAGATTATCCTCATGTATATCTATGTTATTTGGTTTAATGAAATAGGTTGAGTTTTTTGGGTGTTTCTACTTCATATCCGTTGTCCCATTTCCAACAAGTGGTATCAGAGACACAACATAAATTCAACCCAAAATCCGACACCTTGCATGTCTGAAATTCAACACTTATCTGTCGCATTTTCGACACATACATTTTTGTTTGCCGTAGGTGGCGTAACGTCGGATCTTCGACATTCTACTAATGTGGGTGGAAGATCCGACAGATTATTGTGTTGCATATTCGACCGTTTTTCCTTCCAAAGTGCCAATGAAAATTGCATACACCGTCGGATATCCGACGTCCTCCGACCCTTGAAGCATCGTCTGTCCGACGGACAGAAGTGTCGGAGGAATGGCGCTGGCGTTGGTATTTTTATCCACCAAGTGTCGCAGAACTGACGCCATCCGACACTGGAAGAGTCGGCCTTCTGACGCGGTCTGACACTTTAACCGTCAGTCGCCCGACGGGTGGAAGCGTCGGAGTCATGACACGGCCATCAAAAGTGTTTACCGGAGTGTCGAAAGGACGTCGGAAAAGCGACGCCTGTTGATGGATTTTAAAAAAAAATCCAAAGATTAACTATGAGTTCATGCTCATATATTTTGTCTCTTGTAGGAATCAACACATAATATTCCTACGGTGTGTCCTCTTGACAAAAATCTAAATCAACCAAAGCGGCTATCAAAATTCATTAGCAAAACCTAAATCTAAAATTGCAATTCTAAAATTTCAACTGTCTTCCACAAAGAATCAGAATTTTAATTAACTGTGAGGCTACCCTCATGTTGAATGAATCTTTGTAGGTAATAGTATTTTGTATCGTTTCATGGTCTTATTGTCGCTTCCATCATCACATAAATCCACCTACAACATGTCCTACTAACATAGATCTCAAACATCTAGTAGTCAATGGAAATTTCCTCTCTTAATTTCTTCATTGCATAACCTCAATAGTATGAAATGAATCTAGAATTACACACAATAACTCAAATATAAAATCACTTGTTGGAATTTCTATGCAATGAATTATCACTTATGCATGTAACAATGGCACAAACAACATTCTTAAAATGATTTCCAAAGGTTATGCTAACTCAAATCATGCATTGACGCATCAATTGTTACACATTTGTATTGTCATTATATTATGATTATTACTTTCTTTAATATTTCATTTTCAAGGTGTCTCCCTTCTTCACCCGATTGCAACATCAAGAGTTCACTTTCTCCCTTCATGATGGAAAAGAGGTCTCATGCTAGGACAACATCAATAAAAGGTTCATGGGATTCTTGTGCAACATTAAAGGAATCATAACCCAACATCCTCATGGTCTCACACATGGCATCACATCCACAACATGAGTATACTGCTCATTAATCCTTGGTTATTACTTTTAACCAGTTCAACTATGACACACACTCATATGAATACATGAAATAATTTAACAAACTTTATTGAATCAAAGATTCACAACTTGGTCTGTGCTCTACCTAGAAATAAGATACTCATACATGCATTCAACATTACCAAAGCTAGCATAAATAGATCAATTCATATAATTAAACATGGATCTCTCTATTATCAGTTTCCTTAATAGCTAATTCTTTTTGTATGAGTCACATTGAAGTTGAAAAAATAGTGTAAAAATGTAATGTCCCGGTTTTGACCCCGGTACATTAAATGTACATGATGTATATATTGTAATGATCATGGTGTGGAGCTAAAGGCCAAGGCCCCACCATTGATCGGTTATGCTATGTTTTGGATTTAAAATTTGTCACCGATTGAATATCGGGGCATGCGGCACATATTATGTTGGCCATTATGTAAATATGCATCATAATTAATTAATGGACACAACCAGCTACGGTCGCGGCAACTAAAACGAATGGGGCATGATTCTCTAAGGGTAAGGGGGGTGAAATATTTAACCTATGGACCAATGGGGAAAAGCCAAATGTCTATGAGAAAACCCATCAAACTGTCAACTACCTTTCTTGTCTTTTTCTCCAATCATTTATTTCTGCTAGAATGTGGTTGAGTTAGTTATTGCATGGAATGGGAAGAGTATGGGCAAAGAAATTCGAATTGGGAAGAGACCCATTTTTGAAAATCGTGTTCTGACTTCCTTGGCAAGAAAAATACCCAAAAACGTATGCCATTCTGCTATGCATTCACGTTTTTCAGTTTTCTCATGTTTTGGGGAGCAGCTGGAGTTTTTCCTGTGTGATTACTTCCACGTTTTTGGCTGTTTTGCTTCATTTTTCCCATGGATGGGAGGTCGTTTTTGTAATGCCAGGGCCTGGGTTGTCTTCCTCACGTTTTGGAAGCTGCTGGGCATTTTTCCATTCACGTTTTTGTGATTTCATGTGTTTTCACCATGACTGTGAAGGGCCATTCACGATTTTGGCTGTCTCACTGACTTTTGGGTCTCACGCACTGGCTATTTGGGACGTTTTTCCCTGCTGTGAGTTGGTTTCCCCGATAAGCTTCAGGATGGTGTATTTTCCCCCATGTTGTGAGCCGTTTTTGCTGTTACGTATGGGGCTGTGTAATTCGTTTTTACTGTTCAAGCTGTGTTAGTTAAATTAATTGCCGGAGTGCAATTGTTGGTCTTCGGACTGTATTGGGAGCAAGGGTGTTGGCTTAGTTGCTTGATAAACCTGGTGCTAGAAACCACACAGGCAGAGCTAGAGGGCTGACCTTCTTCTCCATCACCCCTGAATAGCACTGGAAGGGAATGCAGGGCCTGAGGGACTGTGTAGCAGAGAAGGGACTGATTCCTTGTGTTGGGCGTGGATGGGTGTCTTAGAGGTCAGGCTAGTTTTGGTGTAGGTGTTCTTGGCTCTGTTACGAGCTCACCAGCTTAGCAAATTGCCTTCTCCAGCTCCTTAATGGCCTAATAAACCCAACTTGGTTGGCTTGGCTATGTTTTGGTTACCTTTGGCTATGTGTCAGTCTGCTAGTTCCCTTATTCCTTGGAGAATCATGCCCAGCTCGGGGGTGGCAGCGTTGCTGAGAAATTGATGAGCACGCTGGCCTATGGTTGGGTGGAACGTTGCAGCGGCGTAGCTGGTTGTGGAGCAAGGCGTTCATAAGATAAGTGATCTTGTGTATTTTACCTCTGCAACTATATTTCTGTTAATTAAAATGAAATGAACATGTTGAATTCTGCTTGTTGAATGCACATTGATTCCGCTGTGCAAGATAGATAATCATAGCTGCGCATAATATACAATTGCATCTGTGCAAGATGAATTAATTAATCTGTGTATGATGAAAAATTAAATTATGCATGTTATACTGTCATGCATTCTTTTCCAGCATTCTGTTTTAGCATTTCAGCACTGTATTTTAAGCCTGTACATGTTCATGGGCGGTTAGCCCGGTTTGATAGAGTTCATAGATCGCGTCCTCTTTGCCGGTCGGAGGCATGGGGACGTGACAAAAAACCCTTGAACCATAATGCAGCTTTAAAACACATATCCTGTAAACAATTTGGGTTTCTTAAAAATAGACATATTGTGGAGCCTATTGGTATTACTCAAGAAACCCTTCACTCTATGAAGATTAAGAATTCATGTGCTCTTATCCTTAAATTGGACCTTGTGAAGGCCTTCGACAGGGTAAACTGGTCTTACATCAGGCTTATATTGATCCAGATTGGGGTTCCACTTCTTGGTGTAAATTGGATTATGGGGTGCCTAACTTCTGCTAATTTTCCTGTCTTGATAAATGGTAAACCTTCCAGTTTTTTTAATGCTACCAGAGGAATCAGGAAAGGTTGTCCCCTTTCTCCACTGCTATTCATTCTGGTGATTGAAGGGCTCAGTCTTTTGATTAATGATGCTAGGAGGAATGGTCTTATCAGAGGTATCAAAATATCCCCAACATTGGCTCTTACCCATCTCCTCTTCGTGGATGATGTCATCCTTCTTGGTACTGGTACTTTGAGGAAATGGCTGGCTTTTGATGTTATTCTCAAAACTTTCTGTCAAGCCTCGGGGATGATTATCAGTATGGAAAAGTTAGTTTTCCTTTTCAATAATGTTGATGATGAGGTTCTCCTTAATATCTCCAGGATCATGCCTTATAAGATGGATCCCCTTACCTCTGGATTCAAGTACCTTGGATACTTCCTCAAGCCCCTGGGTTACAAGTCAAATGATTGGGTATGGTTATTACAGAAGTTCGAAAAGAGGATATCACATTGGTCTTATAACTTCCTTTCTCTTGGTGGTCGTCTAGTTTTGGTTCAAGCCGTTCTTTCCAGCCTTCCTGTCTATTGGTTTGGGTTATCTCCCATTCCTATATCGGTATTGAACAAAATCAGAAGCCTTACTTTTGCTTTTCTATGGGGCTCAACTTCAACTAAGAGAAGGTATCATCTGGTGAGCTCTGAGATCCTCTCCAGACCAAAAGATTTTGGGGGATGGGGAATATTATATTTCCCTTGGTTCAGCATCATGCTTCGAGCAAAGAATTTCCAGTTGGTACTTCATAATAATGGTCTCTGGCATCGAGTTCTTATCAGTAAGTATCTGAAGAAATACTTTATAGCGTCTTGGCTCAGGGTGAAAAATTTCTCTACTCGGCAAGTATTTGTGTTTTGGAAAGGCATCATTCACACCCTCCCCTGGATTGGGAAGCACCTTGCCTGGCATGTGGGAAATGGTAAGGATATTCTTCTAGGCATAGACCCTATCATTGGCACTCGGCCCTGTCCAGAACTTTCATCAGACTTCAGAGACTATCTCGATGACATGGGTATTGCATATCTTTCTCAGGCTCACAACTCCTTTCTTGGACAGCACCCCTACTAGTATACTGCTGAAGATTTAAATGTTGCAGGAGATTGGAAGGATCAATGGGAGATATATACTAGCTATTTGGAAGGTGCTCGTATTCGACTCAATTTAGGCATTGATCGTTTGACTTGGGACTATAACCAAAATGACAGTTTTGTTACTGCTAAACTAATCTATGATTGTGTCATTCATTCGTCCCTACATCCAACTGCAAGTCCCCTGCTTACTCTAATATGGTCTTGCAATTTTCCAATGAAAATCAGATGTTTCATTTGGCTTACGCTACACAATAAGGTTCTTTCTTGGGATAATCTTCAGAAATGTGGCTGGATCTGTCTTTTTCTAAGTGAGTCCCTTTCCTTTGAGTTTGCTTTGGGGGTTGGATCTTGCACAAACACTAAAGCAGAGTTGATTGCCTTATGGGCACTATTGCAAATTTCTCAGACTATGGGCATCCCAACTCTGAATATCTTTGGTGACTCTGCTGTCATTATTAGTTGGGTGAAGGGCACATCTACTCTAAGACCACCCGCCCTCATCCACTGGTGTATGGATACTAAGAGACTCACTACATGCTTTCACCATCTCTCTTTTAGCCATATTTTCTGTGAACACAACCAGCTTGCAGACCGGCTATCAAAATCAGCCCTTTCTTTGGCTCCAGGTTGTGGTCTTTTCTCTGAATTTATTGATGGCCTTTTGGCCTCACATGATACATTTCAGCTCTTTTGACCTTGGTGCAGGAGCTTTGACTCCCTTTTCTTGTTGCACCTCCTTTCTGTTTATGGAGCAGGCTTATTTTGATAGAATTTATGCAGCTATTGTTTTCATGGAATATTTTGGACTATTATGATGGTCTATTAAGATGATTTTCTCCTGGATGATCTCAGCTTTTGTGCTTGGTTAGTGCTCTGCTTGTTCCGCCTCCTTGGCTAGCTTCTTTGGATTGGGACTCTCTCTTGGAATATTCAGACTGTATGCTCATTGCAGACTTTATTCTGTATGTGACCCTTCAAGGGAAGGCACATCATGATGCCCTTTGATTCAATCAATGAATATCAAGGACAGGATTTTTTCTTCCTGAAAAAAATAATGCAGCTTTAAAGTTTTTTCTTTTATGCATATCCTTAACAGACCTTACTACTGGAGCTTGTTTATTGCATATCCATGATCTCTCTATTATCAGTTTCCTAAATAGCTAATTCTTTTTGTATGAGTCACAATAAAGTTGAAAAAAGAGTATAAAGGGTGTTTTACATCATGGGTGGCCAAAAAGGCCTGGTACAATATATCTGTATTTCCAATGCATTCAAAGTTGTAATCCACACCGCCATCCACCATGTCTCTTATCACCTGCCAAAGTGTTTATCTTCCCATGAGCTTTGTAGCTAATAGGTGTTAGAGAGATGACAATTATATACAACCATAATCTGAGCTTTGAGCTAATTGTGTTAGAGAGATAGTTATTATATAGAACCATAATCTGAAGTAGCAATACCGCTTGAATGGGCTTCTCATGCTCTTTTGGGTTGATGTAGTCTGTCACTCCCAGGGTTTTGGCTGTAGTGTAATGCAAATAGTGAAACCCTTTATCTAAGGGATGCGAACAATATATATTTTGGTATATCTAACTGATAGTGCATTCTGTTCCTGAATAAATACTTCCATAGAAATTTCATGCTACTATCCTAGTGAGTTAGGCTCATAAATTTTGGTCTGCGATTACATTTCCATTAACAAATAAAATGTTAAGGGTAACTTGCCTCAAACATTTACTTGACTGAGCAAGGTTGAACTTTCAATCAGAAGCAACATTTCTAACAAGCATACTACCTCTTGTGCTTATGTAAGACAATTCAAGATGACAAATTGAGTATCCTAAAGAATACGTAAGGAAGACTTTTAATAGTTTTCTTAAATTTCTTTGTTTTTGAATGATGGACAACAAAACAGTATCCAGCACACTTGAGTCCTCACAGGACTAGTCAAATGTATATTTTTATTTATTCCTTGGGAATATCAAATATAGTGATTTTAAAACACATCTCAAAGAACCCAACCCCCAAAAAAGTAAAAACAATACTAAGTTTAAACTTGCAATACCTTACTCTCATGCAGAAGGTGTTCATGATGTCCTTGTCCAAGGTTTTGAGAAGACTAATAGCCTATATAACCATGTTATCCACTCTATTGACATTGAATTTCACGTTGGCTCTGCTGTAGCTATGCCCAAGACCCAATTGAACCTTCTCCAAGTCTATGTGATTCAAGATATGTGATTCAATTACAGAGCTCTATTTACTCGTTTTTGCATGATTCCTCAATGTCAAAACTAAATATCCATTCAGTTGATGCTATGATCCATTTTGCTCCAAACCAAGCCAGGATTACTACATATCAGCACTATGTACATCCATCAATTACAGTTACCTAGGATATGTATGAACAGAATTAGTCAAGCACATGCAAAAATATTATAAATGGACAAATAGAAGAAAACAATGTGGTTTAGACATTCCTTAATTTCTATACTCATATTTATAATACGATCACACTTTGTCTCTTAGGAGACAAGTCACTAACGAAACAATGGACATACCTACGAGAGAGAGAGAAAGGTAGTTGTAGGGCGGAGTGAGACAAATACAGACCACAAGGTCATGGATCAATACTGTCAACCTCAAAACATATATAAAAAACAACAAAATCTATTTGCATTTGCAGTAGCTGTCGACCCAACAGCCCTCCACCCACAAAACTCAAAATCCCTAATCGAGTTTCTACACCCAGCTTGATGAGATTCAAACTAGATTCAGTTAATTTTTTTAGGCCTTTCTAGCCACAAACAACTACGCCTAACTGGACTAGATTTTTAATAGCTACACTTATTGCCTCATGGCTTGGGGCTTGAGGTCCAAACTCCACTCAGCGGCATCCATCCACAGTATCTATATTGACCAAAGAAACACCTTATCCTACTGGCCTGCAAGCAACAAATACAGCAGAGACAACAATTTACCTTCCCAAAGCTAAATCACTATGTATCCTTGCTCAACTGCCTTTCAAAGATAGCAATTCCCTCTACCGTTACTTAGACAGCAAAATAGTGACAAGTGGATCCCCGGGAGAGGCTGGCAATGCAGGAAAAACATTGATATAACCAAATTTATCCAAATTTATCATGCATTTCCCTTTGTAATTTATTATATAAGCTTTCCATTTTTATGCTTTGTGTTGCTGTTGTGTTTTCTACAGGCTCAGAGCATGAGTTTATAGCATCCAATCCTTTTGCAGCTAGTGAATCCCTTTATTTTCCTGGAGAGATGGCAACAGATATTTTATGAAAGATTTATTTATAAGAAGACCAATGATCAGTGGGTCAATGCCTTTGATGCAGTGAATGGAGTCTATGAAGGCTTTGGATGCTAAAACAAATAGATATTGAAGTCGAGATATCTCACGGTCTAATAAAAAAGTATTTGCCGGAAGAAGAGAAACTCTATAAGGCTTCACAGTTTCTTTTTACTACAAGCAAACATAATGTTCTATTATAACCAGCATCGATGGCTAAGTATTAAGCACAACAATTACTATCTAACTACTTTGTATTAGCTATTATGCACGGGGCAAGGAATGCCTTATTGTCTATGACTTCGTACAAAGAGGAAATCTTTAAGAGGGCCTTCATATTGA
>LPNX011005919.1:221547-264049 GCA_001517045.1 Pseudotsuga menziesii
TTTCTTGTAAGTTGAAGTTGTAATTGTGACTGTAGAAATTAAGGGGGGGTGTTGGGAAATCATTTCCCCAACCACATCATCCACCATATCACAATTTCCAACATTTCCATGTGACTTCATGTGAACTGTTTGGACGGTAGTTGGCATAGTAAATGCCTTTGTAAATGGTGTGTAGCTTTTTAGAGAGGTGATATGATAGATGGTTCTAGATATCTAAACCATTCTAGAGATTATCCTCATGTATAACTATGTTATTTGGTTGAATGAAATAGGTTGAGATTTTTGGGCATTGCTCCTCCATATGCATTGTGTCATTTCCAACACTATCATCGATAAAGACTATATGTTCCATGTTAGTCAAATAGCTAGTATTGATATTAAGACTATATGTTCTATGTTTGTCTATTAGTTAGTATTAATATTTCAGTTTTTCTAAACATGAATCAAAGTTAAGGAAAAGAAGGAACATACTTTGCAACAATGTGAGGATTAGTTGGAGACTAGGCTAAAAAGGCAACAGATGCAGGACAATATGGACTGCACCATAACATGATCTTATCTCACTTGTCCCTCTTGCATGGACTACCATAATGTAAACGAGGTGGATTACTTTTCCAGCGCATATGTTGGGATACCAGTTTTTACTGCACATTCGAGGCTAAATGCGAAGATTCCACTGACAGGAGTTGTCATAACCGTTAGCAGAATTCCAGTTGGGACCGCTCACCTCGAGACGAAGATGGTGGATAGTGGAAGCCCCAACAAGATGAACGTCGTGACGGACCCAAAATACATGTCATTTTCTTCGGTGGTCAGACCACTTGCTCCAGAATTCGGAGGACCCCTGCTTACCCTTTTCATCTCGTAGGAAACAAAAACCCTCACTCAAACCTTGGAAGTGGATGCCATGCTAATTCACACAAAGCCATCCACAGAAAACCTGGGAGAGATTATGCCATAGGAGAATGCCCTTCTTCACCTCAGTCCTGATACCTTAGAGGCAGGATGGCCTTTTTCTTCAGGCTCAAAGGAGACCTTGTTGTTTAGGGATCCTTTAGAGGAAAATTCAGAAGGTTTTATAGAAACCTTTCTAAAACCCTTAGACCAGCTCAGAAACCCTCTAGCCACAGACTTAGATAAAGAGGAAGGATTCGGCTCTAGAAGCAGCTATGAAACCCAAGACGGGGGGACCATATACAGAAAGAGAAGAAACATACGCTTAAAAAATACAGATTACCCTCTAAACCTAGTCTGTGGGGTAAATGTCTCGGTAGCTCAGTCTTTGGACATGGCAGAAACAACAATGATTGGGAGAGTAAGGGGGAAATACCTGACCTTAGAAGCACTGAAATCCTAGGCCATAGAGAACTAGTTAGGGTTCTTCAACTATATGCCTGGAATCTTGGTTCTCTCCTGAGGATGGTTTGTCTTTAAATTCTGAAACAAGGAGGACGTAGCACGAATAACTCAAACACATTGGAGATTTGGTTTCACACCCATCTTGTTTAAGAGTTGGACACCAATGTTTAACATAGAATGCGAAATAATGGATGAAATCTTGGTCTGGGTAAGGTTGCAAGGATTATCTTGGGAATTATGGAATTGGAATTCTTTTCGAGACTTGGGGAATGCACTAAAAGTCTTCATAGACACGGATATGTCCTTCACACAAACCAGGCGAATGACGGTAGCAAGGATCTTAGTCTCGATGAATGTACGAACATGACTCAAGGAATATCTTAACCTAATTTGGGGACAAGCTATATGTTGCCATAAAATTGACTATGAAGAGATTCCATTTCGTTTCCATCGATGTCGACTGTATGACTAGTTGGTGAGAAACCGCGCATAAAGCTTTAGAAAGGGTCCAACCACTTGGCCAGAAATAGGTTGAATCAGAAATTCAGCACATCCAGGAGTAAGATGGGGAGGGATATCATACTCTTGAATCCATAAATTTGTTGGGTAGTTTGGAATAAAAAAGAAGAAAACTACTGAAAGAATAGGAGAAAGTATGGCATCTAAAGAGCAAAGTAATATGGTTGGAAAGTGGAGACGAAAACAAAAAGTTTTTCCAAGCTTTCACAAAGGGAAGAAAGTGTCAAAATATAATATAGGGCCTCATAAATGAGGAAAATGTGGAAATCACCTCTTTTGAAGGTTTGGAAAAACTGGGATTCAATCATTTCAAAACTCTTTTCAAAACAAATAATATAGTTACTATCTCTGAGATATTAAGACTCTCTCAATCGTTCCCAAGATTCACCAACCATGAGGATAATCTGGCTCTGATGGAGAAAATAACAGAAAAATAATTAAAAGGAATCATGCACAACTTCAAGAAGGATAAGAGCCTAGGGCCAGATGGGTGCACAATTGAGTTCTTTATTTCCCTCTATGACACAATCGGCCCAGACCTTCTGCAACTTGTTGAAGAAAAAAGGAAAAATGGAGTGACACATCCCCCAATAAACACAACCTTTATAACACTTATTCCCAAAAATTACCACCTCGACCACATTGAGGAATCCAGACTCATTTCGCTCTGCAACATTACCTATAAGGAAATAACAAAAATTATAGCTCAAAGGCTAAAAATATATTCACAAAGACAATCTCTATTGAACAGTTTAGTTTCTTAAAAGGAATACAGATCCATGAGGCTATTGGGGTAGCACAGGAAGGACTACATTCCATCAAAACCAAGAAGCTTAAAGGAGCGATAATCAAAATTGACCTCTCAAAAGCTTTTGACCGGGTCAACTGGCTCTACCTCATACTGCTCATGATGCACCTTGGATTCAAACATCCCTTCATCAAATGGGTAATGAGCTGTATTAATTCAGTCTCTTACATGGTCCTAATCAATGGTTCAACATCCCCTTCTTCACGGTAGAAAGAGTTTTATGACAAAGGTGTCCCCTCTCACCGCTTTTATGCCTACTGGTGGTTGAAGGCCTAAGCATAACACTCATGTAAACTAAAAGACAAGAGCATTTCACAGGCATTGCTATCACAAATACCCTTAAAATCTCACATCTCCTGTTTTTAGATGACATCCACATATTTTGTGATGGAACAACAAGAGATGTTGAAAGACTAGCAGGAATCCTAGAGCTATTTGGGACAACAACAGGAATGGCTA
This sequence comes from Pseudotsuga menziesii, assembly GCA_001517045.1. NCBI lineage: Eukaryota > Viridiplantae > Streptophyta > Pinopsida > Pinales > Pinaceae > Pseudotsuga > Pseudotsuga menziesii. Next base: position 224,693 of record LPNX011005919.1, read on the forward strand.
TCAATCCTCAAAAATCAAATCTTACAACACACAACATGGAGGACCATGAAATACAAAGGTATGCCACTCTTTTCCCTTCTGAATTAATTTTGCTGGATGAAGGATTAAAATACCTTGGCTTCGGGCCCAAACCAAATCAACACAAAAAGGAGGACCGGACCTGGCTGTTAGCAAAGCTAGAAAAAGGATAAATGTATGGAGCCAGAGATCGCATTCCAAATCAAGAAGATTGGTACCTGTAAAATCAGTTCTGGAAGCCATTCGAGTATATTGGATTTCCCTGGCTTGGATTACAAAGAGCATGCTGGAAAAGGCCAGGAAAAACTGCTTCAAATTTCTCTGGTCTGGAAAAGCAGAAAATAGAGTCACTCCTTGGATCAAATGGGACAAGCTTTCCCATCCAAAAGCCCTAGGAGGGTGGGGAGTAAAAGGTCAGCATCTTTTTGCAAAAGCACTAGCAACAAAATCAGGTTGGAGAATTCTAGCTACAAATAGCCTCTGGACATAAGTAGCAAAAAGTAAATACATTTATCCAGACTTAGTTACAAATTGGATAAGAAGCCCAAACAGAGGAAGATAGGGAACTCAATTATTTGGAAAGCAGTTCCTGTATCAATTCCCCTCTTAAAAGAAGGACTCGCTTGGAAAATTGGGAACAGAGAACAACTTCGAATAGGGACGGATCCATGGCCTCAGAGCCAAAACAAACATATCCTCTCCCATGAGTTAATGAACACATTACAAACACAAGGTATCATTCACTTAAATCAAATAGCAAACCTAGATGTGTCTAATCGTTGGCAGCAAGGTTGGAAAATTGCAAACTCCTTAGGCATCCCAGAAAATCAGGCAAATGAATGGAACAAATTCTATTGGCTTTAAGAGCGACCAACGTCCGACTCACAAACACACCAAACAAAATCATTTGGGATTATGTAGCCAACGGGCTCTACACTCCAAAATTGGGTTACAAACGATTGTCTACAGTCGCACATACATAAGAAAACAAATGGTGGTGGAAAAGCCTCTTGAAAGCAAAATGTCCACCAAAATCAAAATTGTTCATGTGGTGCATGATGGAAAACAAAATCCCAATCTGGGAAAGATTGCAAAAAAAAAACATTGCAGGACCAGGATGTCGTGTTCTCTGTAAACAAAACAACGAAATAACATCTCATCTCTTCATCACCTGTCCATTTGTAATCCACACATGGACAGAACTAAGGAAAATAATAAATATCCTAGCAGAATGAAGTGAATCTACGGTGGAGGAAGCATGGAACAAATGACTCTCCTCGACGAACATAGGTAACCATCAAGCCCTCTCGATTATCACAACATGGGGAATCTGGATAGCTCGAAACAAAGAAACTTTTCATAATCTCCCCTCTATCCCGACGATCACTATAACCACCAATTTGGACATCCTCTCATATTTCCCGCAACAAAAAGATGTTCCTACAATCAGAAACATAACAGTGGAACAAATAGACAAAATTATCCCATGGGCCTTCTTTGATGGAGCCTCCCAAAATCAACAATGTGGAGGTGGAGCTATCCTTCACCTCTTTGACACGCTTTTTTCACTTTCAAATGGGTTTAGGACTTGGAAGAAGTAATTATGCAAAACTCATTGCTCTCAGGATTTTAATTCGTTTTGCTTCAAATTTTTTTTGCAAAACTATTCAGTTTTTCGGAGACTGTATGAATGTGGTAAATTGGGTAAACAAAATCCAAAGGTGTCAAAATGTCTATATTCTAACAATACTAGAAGAAATTATGCGACAATTGGAAGGTTTTGACGCCTACTCTTGTCACCATGTTTACAGGAAAGGAACGTGGATGCAGATAAACTCTCCAAGAAAGGACTAAGTATCACTCATGGTCATTGGCTGATAACAGAACATCAAAACGAAACCTTTTTTGAATACTACCACATGCCCTTTATCGATGAAATGGAAACAACAACTTGAATCAACTTAAACCAACAGAAACATAATTTTTGAAAAATATTTTGAATGAACTCTTTGCGGTACATAAACCAAGACGGGACTCGAGTAGAATCAACTCCCCATTATCACAAGATGAATAGAAAGTAGAATTTTTTTTGGACAAACTTTTGTGCAGAACATAAAACACAGAAATGTAATATGCCTAGATAATCTACTCTTTTTGGAAAATGCATAACACTTACATATGTAAGAAATCAAATAGATGCAAAGCAACAAAAAGGAAAACTCTGAAGACCTTCTGCACATGTAATTTTATCATCTTCTTAATAAACTTAGGCTTTTTTCCTTTGTAAAAAAAAACAAAATTATCTCTCTTTAATTGGATAAAGGTATTGAATTGACCATTTTTAGGGGCATTGAATTATTGAATTGAACATTTTTACCATTACCAAGGGAAAAAAACCAAAAATTACTTACCTTCACCTTAACCTTACGTACTAAACCTGCCAAACTACAACCATTACTACTAAACATGCCACAGCCATAACTGTTGCTTGACGTGAAAGAAATCCTTTGACCCAGTCTCGTCTTAAACCCTTAAAATTCTATCCTCTCCGAATTTTGTTGTATGTTAATATTTGTCTGTGTGTAACTATGGATGCTCATGAGAAATTGGAGAAGGTGGGAGAAGGAACTTATGGGACGATGTAAAAAGCCAAGGATAAAAACACAGGGTAATTGGTCGCCATTAAGAAAATGAGGCTGGAGTGTGGAGTGTGACGAAGAAGGTATTCCTCCCACCGCTCTCCGTGAGATTTCCGTTCTGTATATGCTTTCTCATGATATCAGAGATGTAGAAGACTATGCACATTCTCTCTGTAGTTTATGTATTTTATAAGGCATTATATAAATCTGTGAACCATTGACCCAAAAATGTATATGTTGATATGTATCTGTATGTTTCTTCTTAAGGCCCATTGTCTTTATGCAGGCCGTTGGATGTGGAACTCATTGAGAACAAAGATGAGAAGCCCCTTCTGTTCCTAGTTTATGAAGCCCCTTCTACTTTTTGTCCATGAGGGTTTTGGCAAGGGCTTCGGGGGCGGATTGTTGTCAGGATTAGAACCTGGTACTCTGCACATATCTGCGAAGTCCCTTCGGTGGGGTTTATTATGCTAAAACCTTGGTGAAGCTTTCATGAGATTTGCGTTAAAACAACCCCTCATAAGAATCGAATAGGGGATCGCCAATGAAACCATCCGGAGAATCTATGCATATAACTGTCCATGGAAGGAGAATCTATCCATATAACTGTCCATGTAAAGGGTGAGAGAATAATGTAACATCAATACAAATAACAAGTACATCCATAGTTTGGCCTATTACCTAATAGGATTTGGGGTTTTTAGTAACGTTTTCTTTGATCCATAAAGATAATCTCATTGAGTAACTTTTTCTGTTATTAGTTTTTTTAATGCATCTCTTTCGTCCTGCAATACATTGTTATCTGATATTTTGCACGTCTAACTTCAACATGGAGTTATTCTTGATTGCTCACCATTGACATTTTGCGAACTAGTTCCAATTATTGCAAATCTTTACCCACTTAAGGTATTGTAGTTTTGGTGGGGTTTGAAAAAAGATGGTCCGCAGACTACCAATTTTCTACATGTAGAGCAATATACACAAGAAGACTTCCAGGGTCAAATCTGTACCCACTTAAGGTATTGTAGTTTGGGTGGGGTTTGAAAAAAGATGGTCCGCAGACTACCAATTTTCTACATGTAGAGCAATATACACAAGAAGACTTCCAGGGTTCCCTGCATTTTTCAAAGAAGAATATTTAAATGCTTTTGTTTTGCTAGATTCGTGGTGTATTACAATCCGAGTAAATAATTTTGGTTAGTGTATAAGTCGAATATAAACTTTGTGATTATGTCATTTGGATAGATATCTAATTTTTAAGATCCAACTTTTGCAGATTTTCCAAATTGCAAAAATGAAACAGGATGTCAAATTTGTAAGGGTGAAGTATGAAGAAAACAATTTTTTGTGCTACAGTTTGCAAATCCATGCTTTATCCTTTTTCCAGATCTACGTAGGGGAGCAAGGATGCCTTTGTATCTTCAGTTAATGCAACAGTAAGTATAGTTTCTTTTTCGATTGGATTAGTGTTGTCATCGTCTCTTTAAGGCTCTCTACTTATCTTCAACAAGTTTCTTTTACATATTTTGTGTGCTTGCATGTAAAGATGTTTAGGGACGCCCTTGAGAAACACAACACTCCAATGTGGAGTCTTGGACCTCCCAATCCTCTGGGGGAGGATGAGCTGTTGGCCTTCTCAAAAAACAAATCCTTTTATTTCAACATGTCAGAATTGGCCGAGACTCCCAAGACAAAAAGTATCATCCTTCTTTTCTTTCCTCTTTATTCATGTCCCAACCTACTTGGAGCAGGCCCTCATCACTCACTCTCCCTCTTCAACCCCCTGCCTCATCCTTTCACCGGTAGTCTGAGATGAATTTTTTTCACTTAGGAAGGATCCCATATTTTCATACGGGTTTAAAAAGTTGAATGAATCCCAATCCTAGATAGGACCTTTGTGGAGATAGCTTGGAACTCCTATTGTTATTACTTTTATCATCAAGTAATTGATTCATGTTGAAGTTCAAGACAACGCTCGCCGTGGAACGATTATAGCTCCATCGACCCCGTGTCCCTTCATTGACCTTCTACAAGAGCATCTCATTCGCCTAATCACATCCCCGTCCCGCAATTCATTCAGAATCGTTCAAGCATTAATTAAGAAGTAGAGAACGAGAACAAAATCCTTGACTGATCACTTAATTCTATTTTCCGCAATTCTGAACTTAGTTCAGAAGGGGAAAGAACTATTTTGCAACTTATTTTTTTTCAGCAGAAAAAAACATACTTTTGCTATTCATAACTAATCAAAAGTACATATTATATCCAAATCAGTCTCATCAAGCTTGACTGTGCTAATACCAAAAAGAGCCTGAAACTATTAACATAGTTAACAATTCCAAAGCTACAGACAAAGGAGCCTCACAAGCGATTCAAACTTAACCAAAAGACAGTGATACAGAGCCTGTCCAAACAGTCTAAAATATACAGAGACAACACTAAAAAACTAGTAATCGAAGATATTGAGGGTCCCAGCATTAAGTGAAGAATTTCCCTCAAATTCTTCCCAATAGAGTTCACCAAATGAACCTTCCAAAGCTGATTTTGATATCTTGTCAGCAAGAAGATTTTGCTCTATGTAGATATGCTGAAAGGCTATATTAGTAAAAAAGGAGAGCTTTTTACAAATTCTGTGGCACCAAGGCTGAAGTTCAATCACTCTTAACTTGAATTCTCCTTTAGCTCGCTTAATCGTGACCCTTGAGTCACCATAAACCTACAAAGTCACGACTCCAAAAATTGTAGCAATTTTACACAAACACTACTGAGCAAGCAATTCAGCTTTCATATTAATACCAGATTCACAGTTGAGCTTGAAATTAAACTTATGAGAGCACATAAATTTAAACTTATTAAGCAATATAACCACACCAACAGCGCACAGACCATCTTTTGCTGCCCCATCAAAGTAACCAATAGCTCCATTAAACTGGATATCCTGTAAAACCTTGGTTTTTACCCCTGCCACTGTGTTTTGCTTAAAATCCTTTACCAAAGATAAAATATACATGCAGATAGAGCTAGGATGCTGAAGCTGATTTTCAAAAATACTAAAATTTCTGACAGACCAAATCTTCCAAAAAAATCACTGCTTATTAAAAAAAAAATCTCTACAATTTTTATACCAAAAGTAAACACATTAATCAAGTTTTCACAATTTTTAAAGCCAGGCATACTCTTTTCCAAACTTCAACCGTGAATTGCAACTTGTTTATTATTGAATTGGCTTGACTTTGATTTGTCCTTGGATCTGATCAGAAGGCATAGTATTTGGCACTTGTTCCTCCTGGTAAGAATAGAGACAATATGACACATGTAGGACCGAGCCGCAAGTCATATCAACAAGCTCTTTTGGGATCTTGCAGATGATTCTCATTCATTGAGTTCCATACATACGTCGATTTTCTCGTGCATCTTACAGAGCCCATGCAATGCACTTGTGCATTGTGTATATCTTCCTTTTTTCTTCTAACTATTGTCCATATGCCTGAGTAGTAGGCTTCATTTTATTGAACCCCTTGGATGATTGAGGTTTCATTTTTATCAAAACCCCTTAGATAATTTTCAGGTAGCTAGTTTAGCTTTTAATATCTTATTGAGAAAACCCATCCACATGTTTTTTTCTCTTTTCTCTATAGAGTCATTTTATGACTCTAAAATGACTCTATTTGTAGATATGTCTGTATTTAATCCACCAGGCATTACCTGGTTGTGGATGTATCTCTATTATATCTTTACTATGGATATATCTGTACCATATCCATCCAACATTACTTGACTGAAGATTGATTTTGGTATTGCCCATGATTTTTATTACAAGGCATGTGGTATTAAAACCTGTTTTTTCCCAAGGTGGCATTTTTTTTTTGGAAATGCTTGCTGTGTTCTCCTAATATCTTGCATTATGCTCTTTATGAGAGATCTTGTATTGAAAAAGGCCCCTGTTATTCTGCTATTTAAATAAAAATAAAAACATCATATATGAATGCCAATTATGATTTAATAGATCCAAGAAAAGTAACATGTTTTCACTGCTAGAAAACAACAGTAAGATTCAACAACTGGATAGTAGGGAGCAATTCTAAATAACAAGCTACATTTCTGGGTGCCCTTGATATTGAAGAAAAGCCTATCTTCCAAATTTGTACCCGATGGAAATGCTTATTTATGAACTGCTGAATGTCATCAATAGTTGCAAGAATCTCATGCTAGACAATATCTTTTTCCCTTCTTTTTTAACAAATTTTCCGACTGAATCCAAATTTGATGCTCCAACTTATGCAGGTAGGCGATGAAGTAAAGAAGAAGAAGCTTGATCCTTCAATTCAGAATGCACCAAACTATGAAGAAATTTAAGCACGTCATGCTTTTGGGAATATATTCATGCAATGTTTTTAGCCATTTCAAACACTGGAGTATTTTTTATGATGTTATTGGTATAAAGGTATGAAATAAACTTGTAACCATGAGAATCTCCTCCAAACGATATTTGTAATCCTTTATTTTATATTTGCACCATTATGATGCTGCTTATATTGGGGTATTATAAGCTTGTTAACTTCATAGTCTTGTGGGAAATATGTTCATCTTTATTGATCATGAAGTAATGGCTGGGGTCATATCATACACCTCGTCAACAAAAGATCAAGTGTATTCAATTATTATTGCTTTTTCTTATTTGAAGAAAATTTATTTAAGAAGTTGCATATAGAAAATATTAGATATTAACATTAAAAGTGGTTTAAACTTTTCATTGTGCAGGACTTCAAAAGTGCAAAAGCAATTTATCCCAGGAGTTGGCTAAACTCTCGACCATTTGCACCTTTCACGACAAGTTTGGCTGGATTCTGGCAACACAATTTGCTGTTGAAAATGAGATTTGCAGTGTTGAAATTGCAATTTTGATTACAGAAATGGATTTAGGACCCTCGATTACCCCTGGGGCACTCGTATTATACAATTCCAATCACTGAAAACTACCACTTGAACAATTTCTGCCGGATTTTGGCTAGAAATCTCACCAGATTTCGGGTGCAAATGGTCGAAAATTTAGCTTACACCTTTATCCCGACTTAACTAAATGGTCGAGAGTTTAGCTTACACCTTTATCCTGACTTAACTAATGTACAGTAAGTTTCTACAATGTACGGTAAGTTTCTACAATGTTAAAGTCTTCTTGACTTGTGTGAGAGTGGATGTGTATTTATTTTTTTCTTGACTTGTGTGAGAGTGGGTGTGTATTTATTTTTTTTTAAAGATTTTGATTGGGATCATTTTAGTTATCAGGAACTTGTTAAGACCTAACTTCGTAACCAATTTGTGCACATTTCACTATGTGTTTCCATGCAGTTTGGAAGACCTTGAAACAATACTTGAGGACAACCTGGTTGTTTCATAAGAAGAAAAGGACGAATATGGAATAATCACTTCCAATAATTAGCATTCCTTGGCATGTAATTTTGTCAAATTTGGTCTCTTACATCTTAAGACATTCAAAATAATAATTATTTCTTTAGTTATGTTGTAGAATTTTATAAAATGCTTAGGATTGGAAATTCAGTTTTATTTTAATTTACTATAGTTGCTTGGAGGACATTGCTATAGTTGCTCGGATAGAGACAATTTTTTTAGTATTTTCAGCTACTTTTGTTGATGCTTTTTTCAATCGCTTCTCCTTTGATTTTTTGTTTCTAACCGTAATGATATCATTATTAACCGGTTTTGAAACAAATTTTTTAGTATTTTCAGCTACTTTTGTTGATGCTTTTTTCAATCGCTTCTCCTTTGATTTTTTGTTTCTAACCGTAATGATCATTATTAACCGGTTTTGAAACAATAGTTAGTTTAAGAATTAATTTAATGTTGAATATATGATGTTCCAACAATATTTTATTGTAATATGAATATCATAGGCCAAAATGGATACGGTTATGAAGTATAATATCAGATTACTATAATTGGTATTAAACATGTCTAAGGTCTCTATATGGAAAATTGGAGTAATGCTTTTGATAAAATTCAAAGTTTAGTATTTCTATTTTTGTGGTTGAAATTGTTTATAGTTGAGCCCTAATTCATTTCCATCTGTTGTGTTTTTTCAATGACAAGGAACATAAGTAGCAAGGAAAAGCCAAAATCATAATGTGTTTCATTTTCTAGATCAAAATGTCATTACATGCTCTTATTGACTCTTTTTGGAGTTGTTGGATTGGTTATCTTGTAAGTAATGATGCTTTCTTTAATAATGGACATTAAGAACAATAAATGAATTGAAAGTTGAATTATTTTGTTATAAAGCTTAATGGCCTTTGTAATTATGTCATTTGGGTTGCAGTTTAATACGTTGTATGTTTAAATGTCGATGTGGTATTTGTAGAATTTGAATAAAATAAGTATGATACAAGATCTATAATTGTCCTAAAGAAGACATGTTAGGTTAAGGATGTTTTAGCCATAAAATATCATGTTACTAACATGTATATCCTAAATGATAACAGAATTATTAGTTTTGCCCTGACCTTTTCTTTTGTATTCACTTCATCAAATTATCATAGCTTTCAAAACGAAGCAATGTTAGTACAATCATGTAACATAAGTATGGAGGCCTTTGGCATTATAAAACCTTCTCAATGTAATTTCTATATACATTGTCTTGATTTGATTTAAATTTCATATTTTTTTTCTTTATTTATTTATTTATGAGATTTGAACTTGAGTGAGGAATGTACCAATACTTCCTTCCAACCATTGTAACCAAATCCAATTAATAAAAGGTGATTTTTTTTCATGAATCAAATTTAATTCTTTTCATATAGTTTGAAGAATAATTAATTTTTTCATGTAACTCAATAAAGATCTTAAATTTGTTTTCTAATTTTTGTAATGCTTTAACATGGGATGAGGAAACTTGCAAGTAATGTTATATCCTTTATTAAAATGTATTGCTTCATGAAACTTTACGTTTCATTTTCAAACCCAAAAAAATCCTTATTTGTATGATTTTTTTTTTGCAATTTTTTTAATTTCATGTAGATCCAAGGCCATTGTGTGCTCAATAAAATAAAAAATATGGGTAGGTTGCCATTTTTTAGGCACATTTTAGAAAGCTTTGGGTTACACTTTCAAAGCATATTTGAAAGTGGAGGATTTCTGGATTGTTGATATGAGAGTATTTATGATTAAGTTTTTTTAAATAACCATCAATTTGGTCTTACTTTCAAGTATAGTGTATTAAGTGAAAATCAAATTATTGGTATCATGTTTATCCGAACTGGTTCATAAAAAAATATGTTACATAATGAGGTTTTTATTTAGATAAGAATACTAACACTTTATTTTTTCATCCATCCAAGTTAAGCTATACTTTATTGACAATATTTATGATTAAGTTTAAGCTCTAGATAGAACTAATTCCTTCCTCTTGTATTAACCATTTAAAAAAATGATATTCTCAAAATAATTGTCCAAATGTCCAAATTTCAATGAACCTTTAAAAATAAATAAATTAGAAGTTATATTGTCCAACTAGCTATCCAAATTTCAATGTATATAATTACTAGGATAATAATATCAATAGAAATGTGTATATCATATGGATTGGATTTGATTGCTTTCTTTTAAAATTATGGTAATATTAGTTTTGGTGAAAACATTAGTTGTCGATGCATAGGTTATGTAGTGTTATTTTTATATCTAATGCATTTAAAAAAAAAATCTGGTAATATTAATTTTTGTGAACATTAGTTGTCAATGTACCCCACATATATATATAGGCTATGTAGAGTTATTTCCATATTTAATACATGATGATTGATTATTACATTAATTGTTTTTCTAATAATAAAATAATATTTAAACATTTTCCTTTAACATACATGGATATGGATACAATTTTTTTTATACAATGGAGTGTTTGTACATTAATAATTTCTCCCCATAAAAAAATATCTTTTGATATTCATTATTGAATAAAAAAATGATCACTTACAACACATCTTGTTCGAACTTTTCCAAAATTTACAGAGATCCTACAACAAGACATAGGCAATCGTAAGCCCCTTGGCCTGTCCATAACTCAAAAGAACCAAAAGATTCAAAGACTTTGTCTACAAAAGGAGTTCTGAAAGACACAGAAGGAAAAAATAAGATACCCCTTAGCCTCACCAGGTCACAATAAGACCCAAAAAAAATAATATCTTCAAACTATTGCAGGAAAATCTCAAGAAATAGTTATCAAAAGGATAGCATAACAAGGAAATCAGTCAATAACGACCGAGCCTTCCACTTAGATCATCCCCTCAATCACTTATTAGAAGAAAAGCTTGCCAAAAACACAAGAAGTTGTCATTTTTGACAGGTTGTCCGCTTCACTGTTGTACTCTCTAGAAAGATGCATGAAGGAGAGGATGAAAAAAGACTTTTCCAGAACCTTAATTCTTTTGTACTAGCTCTTCAAGTTGATGACCTGTAAGTTGAAAGAACCTTTAACCCATTCTATAACAACCTTTGAATCTCCGAAGATAATCGAGGAATCAATTCCACAATTCTTTGCAAAGAAAAGAATCCCCCCATAGCCAAGAAGTTCAACTCTTGCATTCCTCCCCTCATCACCTCCCATCCAAATATTGAAAAGATATTGCTCATTTAATTTCAGAACCATACCACTTCCACTTCTCCCTTCCTTCAACGAACCATCAAAGAACCATAGATCTATAATCAAGGAACCATAGATCCAATAATATATATATATTTTTCACCTTTCTCTCACGCTACTACTTCGCTATCAGTCACCCAAGAGTATTTAGCCTTGCAAGGTGGTCATCTCTGATTCACACAGGATTCCAATGATGTCCAATAAGACTACGAATCACAAATGCTTGAAAAATCTCTATTGCTATTTCATAGGGTAATCCACATTTTATTGTTAAAATTGTTAATAATAATTTACTTGATGTTTTAATATATATATATATTTTATTTTGTTAATGAAATATTGTGTTTGGAAGTTCATGTTAGATGTATTTTAAACCAACATCGTTCAAATTTACTATGTATTTTCTTAAACATTTATTCATAAAGTATTTAAGATGTATTTAAAAATAATTAAATTTTAAAATTCATTTGAAGATTCTTTTTTAATATTTGGTTTAGTTTTTATTTATAAAGATTCCCATTTCAAAATAAAATTAAATTATAAGGTCAAAAGTTTAATAGATATATATATGATTTTAACCTAAAACCGTCCAACTTTAAAGAAAGTGTCACAAAATCATTTTGATAGCATTGTTAAACTAAGCATTATAACTTATTATTTTAGGAGAAGGACTATGGGAGTGCATGTCATTTGTTGGAATGGGTTTTTCTTGTAAACAAGGTCTTAGGTACCTAAAACAAAAACTAGAGAAATTTGTATTGACTAAAAAAAGGTTGTGTACAACCATACATACAAAAATGAAACCAAAGTTTCAGACTGTCCTAAAGGAGGGATAAAACTAAGATACGTATACAATTAGCAGAGTTTTTAGATGTCCTGGAATGCAATTTGAAATATTTCAAACCCATTGTAGGGTAGATTCTTACATACCGATTGTTTAGCAAAATGCAGAAATACATCTAAATAAAACCAAAGTTGGAGCTATTACTTTTTCTTGCCTTCGAGCCCGCGAGTAGGCTGCACGACCAAGGTTTCCTCCATTGGGTGTTTGCCATAGTTCGGAGTTTCCTAGGAGTGGTTGCATTGATTCATGTTAACCATTTTCTAAACCTCCTCTTTGATAAAATTCATAGTGCCCATCAACTCTCGAAGGTCGCGGTCATTTTCGTCGATGCTAAACTCATGGCAACCCATTTGGTTTGTTATATTTAACATCGGATGCAACTACCCTGTTCTCCTTGATGCCAATGCCCACCATTTCATAAACCATGTGGAGATGAATTTTGATATCTTCTAGAGTGGAATTTATTTTGCTAATGTCCGAATTTCCTGGATTGTTTTCCATTAGAGTTAGATAGTTGTTGCTTGGAGCCCTAAGAATAATAAAGGACGAGAAATAGGACTGTTGAGAACCAAAATGAGGGCTAACACAGATTTTCTTCATGTTTTTGTTTAAACATTCAAACAAATACAGGAGTTCTTCTTCTTCTTTAGGAGGTCGAATACCAGAACTACCTTCCTCACCTTCTCTCGTTGGCAAACAAACTTCAAATGGGATGAGCTCAATGCATTCAAACCATTGGAAACTGCCATGGATCGCGTCGATGGTTGACTCAGTGCCCTGGGGAGCCATTGACCGGGACAGGCAATAAAGGCCATCACGTGAACTGTGATGCCACTTGTTGGTCGACATTTGCTCATTCCTCTAAGTCAATCTACTCATCAACACCTGTTCATCTGCTCATCACTGCTACTCATCAACACTTGTTGATATGCTCATCAACCATTTCAAGTTTGCACTGCTGGTCATGCCTCTGTGTTCACCATTCTCTGGACATCAAAATTGTTCATCGACACTGAAGAGTGTGCATCATCATCATCATGGTATGTGACATCATCATAGGGTAAGGCATTATCATACATCATCATATCATAGGAGTATCATGTCATCAACTAGTAGTATGCATCATCAACATCAAGTATACATCATAGTGCATAGGAGAGAATCATCACGCTATGGTATGCATGTACATCATAATGTATAGGAGTGCATCAACTTCATAGAGTGCACATGATTATCACATGCATTATCATCATAAAGTGTATCATATCATAGCATAAAGGTATGCAACATCATCATCATATCCTCCATAATGACTTCAAATATATATACGAATATAGAGGCTCACATACTAAGATCAAAGATGAATTCTATCCATGAGAAACATGTGTCATCACAAGAGAAACCCATAAGCATGAACCATACCTTTTTGAAGATCATAAGATGAATAAATAATAGAAAAAAGAAAAGAAAATTTAGATCATGTCATCACATAGCCATCGTAAGAAGATTCCAAATGAGCTAAGAATTTTGTAATTTTGATTTTGTATGAGAAAGTTATGTTAATTTTAGTGAAGATTCCCAAAAATCTCTTGACAAAGTTTTGCACTTTTCTCCAAGAGTTGCGAAATACCAAAGAAAGAATTGATTGATGAACAAATGAAATGTTGATACTCTATTTATATACGTCATGGAGGAAAGTTAATGCCTCAAACTGGGTCGGCATGCAATTCAATATTACAAATCAATTCAAGATTACAAATAATTAAATTATCTTTTATTTGGTCAGTTGACCAAAAAGGTGGGGTACACCAACTTCAAAAATCCATATCTCTTCAACCGTAAGGAGTTAAAATATGCTCCACATATCAATGGAAATGTTTGACGAAGAATATCTCCCTATTATGGGTCTATTTGCAAATTCTTGGTATAATACCCTTAAATTATTCAATTTGTTCAGGACTTCAAATATTCCACACATAAAGGTGCCAAAGACCATGTTACCTTATGCATAAGTTCCAAGGTCAAAGGATTCAATGGGCATCATCAAAGGCATGAGGGATTCAATAGTATTCACATCCACATACTTAACATCAACAAGGAGGAGGTATCCACCATATACTCATCATATCAAGGGTATCAAGGACCATCATAAGTGTGTCTAAGTGTCCAATCGTCATCATGTGTGTGTGGGTGCCTTCGTCATGCCATCTAACCATGTTAAGTGCAAGTAGTGGGATCCAATACCATACCAAGGGCATCAAGGTCATCATCAAGGGTTCCAGGTCTTCATCAAATCATCAATGACACACCATCTTCATCAAGTGTACAAGGACCATTAAGCCATCAAGTGTGGGTCCAAGGACTTCTTCAAGGCTTCTTCAACCACCCCAACCACACCAGGAGACCTCCAAGGGTCAAGATCCATCATGACATCACCTATGGGGTTGCTAGGAATTCTCCTGGGGTACCATGACATCATCAGAGCATGAATGACCATATAATGGGTCATTAATGCTTATCCAACCCATATAGGGCTTCTTTATCATCCACAGGGGCTTCAACACCATCTCCAGGGTCTTCATCACCATCAGGAGGGTCTTCAACATATTCAACAAGGTGGTGTCTCCAAGGTCCATCCTTGTGGGTACAAGGACCTTGTCAACTGGGTACAAGGTGCTTCAAGGAACAGACCCACTCTATAAGGGGTCCAAGGCACTGCAAGTGGGACTTAGTGGTATCAATGACAACCTGTGGGGCCACTACAAGTCCATGTTTTCATCAATGACAATTTCATTAACAATATCCCCCTTTGTCATTGAAGACAACAACTCATGCTTCCCCTACGAGCATGCTCCCCTGTTGTCTTAATCTCTCCCCTTTTGTCTTCATCTCTCCCCCTTTGGCATTAATGGCAAAGGGTGACCACATGTCTGCATGTGAAACCACTGATCACTGCTCCCACTGTCAATATGCATGATCCTAGGACCGGTCTATATGTCTAGAGTAGATATCCTTTCTCCTTGAGTTCATCCTATAGCCTCATGAATTCAAGGTGTGCCAAGGTCATTGAGAGACCTTACACTTGGCTTGCCATATGGCAACCATCCTTCCTGCTTTGATCAAACTCTCCTATTTGTAACTGCTTGGTCTTCTTCGTCCATACTTGCTTCTTGGCATTTGTCCTTTCAGAATTTGTTCCTTCATCTACATTGGCTTTCCTTGATGAGATGTATGAGAACCTTCTCATGGGTTGTTTCTATGTAATCCAACAATCTTGAGCTTTGTTCCCAAATCCATTGCAACTATAACACCTCATCGTACGAAAATATGGAACAATGTGACCAACATGGTTGCGTGTCCAACACCTGACTGAGTTGTTGGTACTTTTAACACTTATTTGATCAACTTCATGTCTCCATTCCTGAGAGTGTCCCTAACTGTAGTCCTTTGTATTTTAATCTTCAAATCTTCTTGCATTGGTCTTCTTCTAAGGTTCATTGGTTCTTCTTGCTTGTGTGTAGGAAGGACTCTTCCTTGGTTGACTTCTTTGACTTGCACATTCTTGGGATTTGTGACCAAAGCCACTGCAGGTGTAGCATCTCAATATGTGACAGGTGGTAGCAATATGTCCAACTTGATTACATGTCCAACATCTAACTTTGTCATTTGGGATTTTATCCCTTCTTCTTCCATAGAATCTACAATCCATAGTCTTATGGCAAAAGTTAGAACAAAAATAACAATAACCATTAAATCCATTTTCATACCTGGGAATTTGATTCCATCTTGGAGTTGTTCCTCTTCTGAGCTTGATTTGAGGAATAGACCTAAATCCTTATTGCATTTTTGAACCTCCAAAGTCCTTATTTTGATGTACAGGTGCATGAGGAACAACTTTGGGCGTTGATGGACATGCTTCTGGAGTCTTAGGAGACCAGTGTCATCTTCATATTTTTTTTTCTCCTTCTTGTAACTAAGACCAGTCTTCTCACATGGAGAATTTGGCAATGCAATATCTTATCTAGGACAACTGAACTGTCCTTGAACTTGAAAAAATAATCATTCTTCTCACCTTTCTTCCTGAGACCAACTACCTCCATTTCCACCATCTGTATTGTCTTCTCCTTTTCTTCCAACTGATTCTTCAAGGTTTCTTCTATCCTTTTGGCTTCCTCCAGCTGAGTCTTCAGATCATGATTATCCTCCCTAGTTTCTTCAAGCTCTTCAACAGGCTCTTCGTGTTCTTCCTTTTGACTGATCAATTTAGTGTTTAGTTGTTCAACTTCAACATCCTTGTATTTCATCTGATCCCACAACTCTTTGTCCTTGTGTTTGAGCTTCACAAGAAACACTTTCATTGTCATGGTCTTCTTCTGATATTCATTCAAAGAATCCAATATTTTCTTTTTGAACTTTGTGAATTCACTATGGTTCATATTTATTGTGCTCATGACCCAATCTACTCTGAGATCAATATTTAACAAGGTGATATGTATCCCTTGTACAAAAATTGATAGCCCTTCATCACCATTTGCAAGAACCTTCTCAATTTCATCACACAAGCTATAATTACAATCAAAAGAATCCATACCTTTACTGGATTCCTCTTCTTCCTTGTCTTCTTCTTAGTTGACCTCTTCCAAGGGCTTGTCTTTTGATTCTCCATCTGTCTTTTCCGTGTCTGGTCTTGCCTTCCGATACTCACTTTCCAACTTGAACCATATGCATTTTGCTAAATTGTACTCTCATACACTTTCCTTCACTGAGCTGGGAAGTCCATCCATGAGGAACTTCAAGGTTGTAGTATTGTCCTTCTTTTCTTCCTTCTATACACCTGATTTTCCATTCTTGTTTGATGGAGCGGGTGGATTGATCAAAATCTCCCAAATGCCAAAGTTCTTCGTATATGCCTTCATTTTTCTCCTCTAACTGAAATAATATGTCACCTCAAGTACAAGCATGCCATTACTTGATGACACTTCTTTTGCTTCCATTGTGTCTCCGCGATTCTCCTTCAAGCTTGCTAGGCTTGTGATAAAGGTCGGATTTGATACCAGTTGTTGGACACAATGGCTACACTGAGAAGGGAGGGGGGGTGAATCCACAAGGTTTTCACTTAGTGAAACCATGTCATAGAGCCTGTGTTGATGGGATATTAAATAATACCCCTAATTTCACTAGATATTGATAATTACTTACACAAATCCTTTTGTTGATCCCCCCTCCCAATACATATTTCCATTTTAAAAAACCCTATTTTACAATGTAGTCCTTATTTTTACTAGAAACCCTTTTTTATACCCCCAATACTTATAAACCTCCCATACCCTATTTCCCGCCCCTTAATACCTGCAATATATTGACCTTATTTTTCACAATTAAAACCACTCCTTTATGGATGAACGTGATAAGATATTGCTCAACAAGGTGAATCCCCCGTGGGTGAATCAATGTGTGAACAATTTAAACATTTTTTCACTTCTATTGGTCAATCAGATTTTATCAAGTATTATGTTATTAATCACATCATCATATTCATAGGCTATATCCAAACCATGAGTCATAATCACAACATCACATCAAAAGAGACACGAGATTATTTGTAATTTTGATCTTTATTTATTGTACATGGAAGACTACAATATTCTCGATTACAATCAACACAAACTGATAAAAAGAGCAACAACTCTTGTAACATGACCCATCTTGGTTTTCTTAGCTCGAACTAAGAAGGGTCGAGGAGTCCAATCCTCAAGTGCAAGATTATACTTGCATCAATCTCTGCTCAAGTACCTCTGTACATCGATCTATGATGGCCAATCTCTAGTCATCCCTCTTTGTCATTCTGCTCATCAACACATGTTCATATGCTCATCACTGTTGATCATCAATACTTCTCATCAATACTTGTTCATCTACTCATCAACCATGTCAAGCCTGCACTACTGGTCATGCCTCTATGTTCATCATTCTCTGGACATAAAAATTGTTCATCAATACTGAAGAGTGCGCATCATCATCATCATGGTATGTGACATCATCATAGGGTACAAGGAATCATCATCTCTCATCATATCATATGAGTATCATGTTATCAACCAGCAGTATGAATCATCAACATCAAGTATACATAATAGTGCATAGGAGAGCATCATCACACTATGGTATGCATGTACATCATATTGTATAGGAGTGCATCAACTTCATAGAGTGTACATCATTATCACATGCATTATCAATATAAAATGTATCATATCATAGCATAAAGGTATGCAACATCATAATCATAGCCTTCATAATGACTTTAAATATATATGTCAATATAGAGGCTCACATACTAAGATCAAAGTTGAACTCTATCCATGAGAGACATGTGTCATCATAAGAGAAACCCAAAAGCATGAACCATACATTTTCAAATATCATAATATGAATAAATAATAGACAAAACAAAAGAAACTATATATCATGTCATCACATAGCTCTCGTAACAAGCTTTCCAACGAGCCAAAATTTTTGTAATTCTGATTCCATATGAGAAAGTTATGCCAATTTTAGTGAAGATGCCCCAAAATATATCCTCTACAAAGTTTCACACTTTTTTTCCAAGAGTTGCGAAATACTAAAGAAAGAATTGATTGCTAGACAAATGAAATGTTTCAATACTCTATTTATATAGGCCATGGAGGAAAGTTAGTTCCTCAAATTGGGCCGACATTCAATTCAAGATTACAAATAATTAAATTCTCTTTTGTTTGGTCAGTTGACCCAAAAAGGTGGGGTACACCAACTTCAAAAATTGATATCTCTTAAACCACAAGAAGTTAGAAGATGCTCCACATATCAATGAAAATGACTTGACGAGGAATATCTCCCTATGATGAGTTTATTTGAAAATTCTTGGTATAATACCCTCAAATTATTTAATTTGTTTAGGACTTCAAATATTCCACATATAAAGGTGCCAAAGACCATGTAACCTTATGCATAAGTTCCAACGTCAAAGGATTCGATGGACATCATCGAAGGCATGCATGATTCAATGGTATTCACATAACATACTTAACATCAACAAGGAGGAGGTCTCCACAATATACTCATCATATCAAGGGTATTAAGGACCATCATAAGTGTGTCTAACTGTCCAATCATCATCATATGTGTGTGGGTTCCTTCGTCATGCCATCTAACCATGTCAAGTGCTAGTAGTGGGATCCAATACCATACCAAGGGCGTCAAGGTCATCATCAAGGGTTCCAGGTCTTCATCAAGTCATCAATTACCACATCATCTTCATCAAGTGTACAAGGACCATTAAGCCATCAAGTGTGGGTTCAAGGACTCATCAAGGATTCTTCAACCACGTCAACCGTCACCAGGAGACCTCCAATTGCTAGGCCATCTCCTGGGGTACCATGACATCATCAGATCATAAATGACTACATAATGGGTCATTAATGCTTCTCCAACCCATCTATGGATTCTACATCATCCATAGGGGCTTCAACACCATCTCCAGAGTCTTCATCACCATCAACAGGGTCTTCAACATCTTCAACAAGGCAGTGGCTCCAAGCTCCATCATTGTCGGTATAGGGACCTTGTCAACTAGGTACAAGGTGCTTCAAGGAACAAACCCACTCTGTAAGGGTCCAAGGCACTACAAGTGGGACTTGGTGGCATCAATGACAACTTGTGGGGACACTACAAGTCCATGTTGGCATCAATGACAATTTCATCAATAGAGGTCGAGATTTCGTTAAGGGAGGATGACATGCGCGAGATCCATAAAAAACACCCCATCCTTATAAATAAAATATCTTTCCAACTATGGAACATGTTTTTGAAAATGAAATTGACCCTTAATTGTAACCATTCCAAGTTTGTTCTTTACCCCCTTATTTGCAAGCTTGTATATGGAGTTATTGTTTTCTCTGAGGATGTCAATATAGGTGGCATGTGGGACAAAGTTTAGACATCATATTTGATCATAAATTCTCCTGCAATTGGAATAACCGTGATTATAATCCAATCTCATTTTCTGAATGACCTTCCTTGAGTCATTATAAGCCAAGAAGAAGCGAAAGCCATTCATATTCATTGTTATATCTATGTATGAGTCCCCAAGCATAAGAAGCCACAATGTTTCCATAGGGATCAAAGATATCCCTCCCCCCCCCCACCCCCGACACCTGCCTCCTCAAACATTTAACTTTAACTTTTTAAAGATTAATGAACTTGTTTTATTATGGTGTAAAACTTTTGAATAAAAAAATTGAAGCTAGTTGTAAATTTTGGATGATTTCAC
Source organism: Pseudotsuga menziesii (assembly GCA_001517045.1). NCBI lineage: Eukaryota > Viridiplantae > Streptophyta > Pinopsida > Pinales > Pinaceae > Pseudotsuga > Pseudotsuga menziesii. Next base: position 245,155 of record LPNX011005919.1, read on the forward strand.
ATCCTAGATACATATTTCATATCACATCAGTTTACTTTAAGGTTTTATAAGTATTTTATATTTAATTTTGTAAGTTTTTTTTTATTCAGTTTTTATAACATATTTTATATGGATAGAGGTACATATTCCTTCATGATCAATCTTTAGTTTTGGTAGACCTGTGACTACCTATCTCACATGTGGTAGGGATTTGTAGTTTATGTTAGCAAGCCTTCTATGCCATAGTTCACATGGACTTGTAGTATCATGAATCAAGGCCACTTTTGAGTGACCTTTCAGTTTATATAGGCCACCCTCTTTTGTCCCAATGATAGATACATCCCCTAGAGAACATATTCTTCAACTTGTTTTTCTAACTTCCTGGGAGTTTGTTCTTCTTCTTTGACTAAGTGATCATGGTGTCTTTTGTTTTTATTCCTCTTATATTATTCTTTCTTCATTGGAAAATCTATGGCAATGTGTCATATCTTATCACAATGGTAACATTGATAAGAGGATAAATCATTCGGCTTGTAATCTCCATTTTTATTCTTTTGAAACTTCTTGGGAGAATAAGACCCCTTATGAGTTTGCTTCTTGAAATGATGTTTTCCCTTTCCTCTTCTGGTATGAGTAGCTAGATCATGGTCATCATCTCTAAGTGTGCTTCTTGGTTAGCTACTATGGCTTCCTCTTGAACACATTCTTCCCATAGGACATCGAATTTTAGGCTTTCCTTCATTGCACACATTGTTTAGATGAAGGAGTCCCATGGTATAGTAAGACCATTAAGAGCAGTCATTATTGGTTCAATTTCATAAATCTTGTCTTAAATTGCTTCTAGTTTCTATTTGAATTGAGAGACCCTTGTGAAGTATTCATGGATAGATTCACCCTTGATCATCTTTGTACTTTTGAGTTGGGCTCTCAATTTCATCTTTTAGTTGATGTTTCTTCCTTCATACATTCCTCATAAGGCATCAAACATTTCCTTAAGTGTATCCTTGGAGGATACTTAAGGAATCAAGTGATCCTTGATAGAATCTGTTATGATCCTCTTGGCTCTATTCATGTATTTCTTGTACTTTTCCTTTGCTTCATCTTCTCCGGGACCCGGCATAACTTCCTTGATAAACTTTGAAAGATCATTCTCTTCTAGAATGAGTCTTATTATGTATTTCCAAGCTTGAAATTTTTCTATGCCTTCCAACTTGTTATCAAGCTTAGTGATCGGAAACATCTTGTTTCAGAGATCAGAAAATGACAAAAATTGAAATTTCTCAGAAATGAGATTTGTACTCACCAAAAGATGTGCTTGAATGAGGTGAGTGTGCTGGTACAACCAGTTTCTAAAGAATCCAAATTCTAACCCTTGAAATTGGACTTGCAAGATTCTAGACTTCATTTCTGGATCTGTTTCTTGTTTTTTGGTTCCAAGACAAAATAGAGCTTGAATTTTTGAAGGATATTCACACTGAAAAACTTCAATCTTGGTTCCAAAAGATGCGGCTAAGAGGGGTGCACTTCCCTATGTCACTTGCACTTAAAAAATCCACTTTAGTAAAAAAACCTAATTTTCTTGTTCGAAGAAGGAGAGAGAGATTTACCTCATGAGAGATGCTCTTTTCAGGCTAGCTCTGATACCATCTTAAGTTTTCTATGCTTCCATAGATTAAGTACTAACTTGATAACAATTTAATACATTTTCATAATAACAATAGAAAGAGGATCACTGAAAGAAACACAATCACAAGGTACACATCAATTTACCCTGGGAAACCCTAAAGGGAAAAACCCAACAAAAACTTCCTCCATATAGATTACCATAATGAAATGACCAAAGAACAAAGTCTCATAAAGCGAGATACCAAACCCCAAGCATAAGATCCAAACACCAAATACACTAGTCCTCCTCCTTCTTTCTCTCTCTTGCACAATACAAGTGAGTGTGAGTGTGTATAAATGAACAAGGGTGCCTCCCTATTTATACTAGTTTCCCAACTAACATTTTCCCTAGCTAGGCAAACCTATCTAACTAACAAGGCCAACCTACATAGGAAATATCACAATAATGATTATAATATTCTTTTATGGATGTTATTGACCTAACTTACAACATAGGGTTTACATCATGGCTTTTACATGACCTTTTACATCAACATACTGATGCTTGTTGAGAAGTAGTGTGGCTTAGGAAACTACTTGTTGATTGGTTTGGTGAAAATCTTGAGCCAACCATTATCCAATGGGATAACCAGAGTTGCATGAATCTTTTTGAGAATCCAACTTTTTTTCATGATAGATCGAAACACATTGAGATGAAGTATCACTTCATCAGAGATATGGTCCAAAGAGGTTCCCTAAGACTTTAGTACATTCATATAAATGAGTAGATTGCATATTTGTTTACCAAGACTCTATTCTTGACGAATTTTGTTTACTTCCGGGAAAATATTTGTATTGCATAGAATGCCTCACTCACTAAGAGGGAGTGTTGATATTTTAGTAGCATCGAGAGCCATTTTCTAGGAGAATAGAGGTACTTGGTATGTCACCGGGGATATTATTCATCCTCATTCTAAGGAACTTGGTTACTTACTAGGACTATAATTCAGTCTAGGACAGAGGAACTTGGTTTGTTACCAATATATTGAATGGTGGTCAAATTTATTCAGCATGGGGTTGAGTCACCTGGTCAGTTACCGGACCATCACTAGAATCCCTACACTAGGTCCAGGAAAGTGATGTGTGATGTACTCCTCTCCTTGGTCACTGGGGCTATGGGACCTCCTCAAGGGACTGACCACCCCTTTTTGGAATAACTAGGCTGGGACCTTGGTGTTAGTGGGGAGAACAAGACACTCAAAGAATAATCATCCTTATATATGATGATGTTCTTGAGTTGGCACGTGTGGACCATTGAGACCAAGAGAAGGGGATAAGAAAATTCCTAAGAGGAATTTCTTAAGAAGATGTGGTTATATAGCCCTAATAACGTGTTGAAATCCTGCAATGAAATTAAAAGGGACCCTAACTAAAGTATTTTATATTATTTGTTGACTCCTTGACTTATGGAAGTTACTCCTTGGATTACTCAATAGTGAAATAAAAATAAATAATCGTCTCAAGTGAAATTCATCATTCAATCAATCTTAATCTCTGTCTAAGACTTCGTTTTGGGGTATTTTACTATTAGTTATCTTTTGTAGCTCAAGTTTATCATTTTTTTAGGTTTTGTATTAGCTAGTAGTCTCACAAGGACTGTATTCTTCCTCGGTATATTTTCATTCTCTTCCACAGGGCCGTCGCGGGTCTGCTCCAAGCCTAGAAGGACTGTTGAGGGTTAGATCTACCCCTAGCATAGATATCGAGGGTATTTTATAGCCCTAACAGGGATGTTGTGACACAAATATATCCCTAACAGGGATGTAGAGGGTTTGTTTAATCCCTAACAAGCATTTTGTGTGTCTGCTCTAATCCTAGAAGGAATACTAAGGGTTTGTTTAAGCCTTAACAGGGTTGTTGTGTGTATGTTCCAAGACTAGAAGGATTGTTTAGGGTCAAATCTATCCCTAGTAGGAATGCAGAGGGTCTTCTTTATCCCTAGCAAGGATGCCATGTCATAGATATATCCCTAGAAGGGCTATCGAGGGTTTGTTCAAGCCCTAGCAGAGCTATTGTGAGACTGATAAGGCTGTAAAGGGATGCCATGACTCAGATAAGACTCTAGATGGAGTGTTGTCAATAGTTTTAACAAGGATAAGTTTTTTGATTACTTGATAAAGGGATGACATCATTAGGATTAGGGTTTTCATAATCTACAACAGATCTAATACTAGACAGTGGGATGCATTTAGATTCCAAATGGTTCATCTCTGTATCTCTTGGTATGTAATATGATTTAAGGGCATCTTTGTAAATTTTTCTCATGTAAAACTTAGTCATCTCATATTAAGGAAGATTATTCATTGCTGGGGTTTTATTCCTGAAATAGTTTCCCCAAGGTAAAAATCTTGGTGTTCTTGTGGATGGTTTCCTTCTTTACTACTAGTTATTTACTGTTAGTTTATAAACTCTAATTTATATGATAAAGTTTGCTAAAAGTGAAAAATCAATTGCTATTGTTTTGCTACATAATCAAATCATATATGCATTAAATAATTTCAAAAGTGAGGAATTGGATTTTTAAAATGGAATATTTATTTTGTCAACGAGATAAAATCAATAATAATGCATATCTCAATTATGCACCAATAAGGAGAAATAGTTGGTTTAATAGATTTGTGGCTTAGTAAGTTACATATTTGATCTTTCATGTTAGTTGTGTCTTTATGTGGGATGAAATGAGTTTACCTATAAGCATATCAATATTAGGGAGAATCTCTATGTGGTATTACTGCATAGATTTACACCAAATTGTCAATAATCTTAGATATTATGGGAGGACATGAGGTTGAAGGAAATTTTCTCAAGATGTTGGTAATGGGATTTTCATACTTTTTAGAAATATATTATTTTAAGAAAAACCACAAGGGAAAACTCAAGGGGTGTTTCAAATTCACAGATGACATTTATAGTAAATCAATTGGCATAGATTCAAACCAAGCCCCTGTTAGTGTTACTGAAACTAGTCAAATGACCAACAAAAGCAGGAACAATGGATAGTGTAATATTTTATTATTAACCATTTGAATGTATAGATCATATTATGTATTTGAATGTATAGATCATATTATGTATAAATTGTATATGAGTATATATAATGATATGAGTGAAGCGATATGAGCTTAAATGATTGACCCCATGTGCAAGTGATGTTAATTTGTTACATGGAGTTTAGTACAAAGCTCAAGACCAAGGTTCAAATAGTGAATGGGCATGTAATTGCACTAAATATGGTATCTATGTAATACATGGTATACTTTCCATAATATGATCAATATATTATAAATATTATGTCAAAAATTAATATAGGTTCAAGGTGGTTGTGGAGATCATGAGAGGGAATAATAGTCTACTTAGAGAGTGGACGAGAAAAGGGACCCAAGAGAGGAGTGGAAATAATCATATTTTACATGTACAAACTCCTACTAGTTTATTATGTTCTTTATTTAAATCTCATCCACCATCTTTGACTTACAATCCAATCATTGAATGCATTTGGTGGTTGGTGAGGAAGACTACCTAACATAGTTATGAAGGTATGGGATCTAGGTACAATCACCATGGGGAAATGTAAGAGTCCCCATGCTCATGAAAATTGTTTCCTCAACCTACGGGATTTCATTCCTCCTCCATTATCATGTATTGTAACAAACCTCAAAATACCATAAAAAATTATTCTATAGCATATATCCACAAACACAGTGTTAAAGTCCCTAACTGTAACAAGGCAATATTGAACTCTTTGTAACATACCCATATGCCCTACTAAATTTCCTATACAAACAATTACGAACACTTGCAATATATTCCATAAGTAAGACCATTTATTCATTCTCTGTTATAAATATATAACCATGGACTTTGTGCTTATTGCAAACCCGCCTTATGGATTCCTTGACTTTACAGCTGATACCCTAAACATCACAAAATATAAGGAAGCACTTGGAAGGATAGTCCTTGTAGATTTATCTTTCTTCCTGTAACTGGTCAGGTTCCAAAACATAAGATTAAAATCCATCCACAACAGTCCTTCTGCAGCTTTGCTTCTGCAATGCAGATTTTGGATTGTGAAATGCTTAACTTCGCTATAACATTACCCTTCTACAATCCTGCTTCTACAATGCCAATTGTAGATTGCGGAAAACAAAATGATTATTACAATTTTACCTTTCCGCAATGCGGATTGTGGGTTGCGAAAAACCTTAAACTATTTTACGGATTATCTTTCTGCTTTCGGCGCAATGCAAATTGCGGATTGCGGAAACCCTTAAATTCTTTTACGAATTAAATTTTCGCTTTTCGCTTTCTGCAATGTGGATTGCAGATTGCGAAAACCCTTAAATTATTTTACATATTAACTTTCCTCTTTTCACAATGCAGATTGCAGATTGCGGAAACCCTTAAATTCATTTACAATTGTTCCTTCTGCAATTCCTCTTACCGTGACTCCTGTGATCCGTCAATCTCATTGTGGCTTCGATCTTAACCGTTGATATGATTTTCTTGCGGATCAACACTTTAACCTTGCGGATTGCAGATTGCGGACATGCCAACCAACTATACTGAACTGTGCTTCCACAATTTCGTCTTCCACAATTCCTGTGAGCCGTCGATCTCGTTGCGGCTTCAATCTCGACCGTTGATCTGATTTTCTTGTGGATCGACACTTTCCACAATGCAGATTGAAAATTGTGGGTTTTACACTTTAACCTACAAAATTAGCATTCCTTTAATTAACCTTCTGTAACTCCCGTCAGCTGTTGATCTTCTTGCAACTTAGATCTCAGCCGTAAATTTGTTCTTTGCGGATTGACACTATCCTTACAGATTTCGTATTGCGAACATGCCTTCCAACTTTTTCGAACTGTTCTTCCATAGATCTGTCTTCCACAACTCCTGTGAGTCATTGGTCTTCTTGTGGCTTAGATCTCAACCATCGATCTAATTTTCTTTACGGATCAACGACTAACCTTGTGGATTAACTCTTTAATAATGTGGATTTGAAGAGTTTCGGTTTGATTTGGGGGTTTGTTTTACTATCCGTTTAACTAGGTCTGAAGATTATCTTGATGCTTAAACCTTTTCTTGAATTTGTCATCTAAACATGAAGTGGTAAACATATAACGAACTATACTAAGTCGCTTATGAGATCTGTAAGGTTTAAATAAGGTTTCTCTGTAGAAAAATGAAGTCAGTCCCGACATTGAACAATATAGCTCTATACTAAGACAAGCATTGGCAATTTAGTCGACATTCAGATTTCATAATTCAAAATTAAGGAAGATTTAAACAGAATCGATACAAACAGGAAAAACACAGTTAAAAGTAGGAATACATAATACAATTTAAAATAGAGGATTCAATCCATTAGATGCAGGCTCATCAATTCTAAATCATTCAAGTGTTGGAGTCAAAACCATAACAGATCAACAACAGTCAGACCTACATAGTTATGCTCAGAATGAAATACTAATTTCTACAACAATAACATTACTAGTAATCCTTGAGGAGGGTATGGATGCCCGATCTTAGATGCATTAGGAATTGATCTAACATTGTACAGATCCGATAGACTACCGAAAAACATGGATAATTTTTCTACAAAATTCATAAACACTACTGCATGGAAGTATAACTGCAATTCAACATTAAAATCCACATTCCATTGCAACTAAAATCAATAATAAGAAAATAGAGTAGGAACCTGATGCCAATGCTAGGAAAACAAAAGTGGAGAAGCTGTTCCTCCCAACCAACTCCTATAGCAGCCAAATTACGTTTTCCAGAACCCCCGATCCTGTTCATTGAAACAAAAGAGAAAAATATTTCAATGTGCCATCTCTTTCATTTTACAAATGTTAATTCCCGTCCAATTCTAGCCTCCTGCTGGTCATGGACATACTAATATGTAGTATTTTTCCCAGGACTCGGTCATTTATGAGTCTCCTGCTCTTTAGCACTCAACTAGGATGCAGACCTAATTTTTGGGGATGATGCCTCCTATATCTTGAGTTCTCACTCGGTGGTTTTTTCCACTTGTCTTCTTCCTCTTGTCGGTGAGCAAACACTCTTCAACAACTATATCCATTTTTTTCTCCCTTTAACACATTTTATTAAATATTTTTATTATTATTACAAACTGTTTTATTTTTTACCTTCTTGTCAAAAATAAAAAGAAATCAATAAAGTATTTTCCAACATAATTAATAATAATTTTTAATTTAGGGGGTATTACATACACCTCCCCTTAAAAGATAACACCATCCTCGGTGTTTTAACTTTTGTTTTTATTCTTCCATTCCATCTTCTTGGAACAATTCTGTATATGCCTCCTGCATATTACTTTCCATCTCGCAAGTAGCCTCTTTCGGACTAAGGTGCATCCATTGCACCTTTACCTGTCCGATGGTATTGTTTCGGAGTAAAAGTTCTCTTCTGTCGAGAATGCGCTCCGGTCCCACTTGGAACTCTCCCTCGGGTTCCATCTAGATTACGTTCCAATCTATCACATGAGAAACATCATGTACATACCTTTTCAATATAGAAATGTGAAACACATTATGCACTTTAATATTGGGTGGTAGGGATAACTGGTATGCAACTGGTAGGGATAACTGATATGCAACTGACCCTAATTTAGCTATAATTTCAAATGGTCCACAATACCTGGGTGGCAATTTCTTATACTCACCCAATCTCAAGGTACTTTTCTTGGGCTATACAATTATGTACACATGATCACCCACCTAGAATTCTCTAGGAGTTATTTTTAAGTCAGCATTAATTTTATGCTTGTCTTAGGCAACCTTCAAGTTTTGTTGTACCTGTTTCATGGTTAGTTCCATATCTTTTAATAAGTCAGGTCCTAACATTAATCTATCAACTGGGCTACTCCATAAAATTGGAATATTACTCTAATGCCCATATAATATTTCAAACGGACTCATTTCGGCAAAAAATTGAAAATTATTATTATATGCAAATTCAATTAAGTGCAGGTAATCTTCCCATTTACCTAGTTTGTCCATGACATACATCCTTAGCATGTCCTCTAAGACTTGATTTACTCTTTCAGTATGCCAATCCGTTTGTGGATGATATGCAGTACTGAAATTTATCTTTGTGCCCAAACCTTTGAAAAATGTTTTCTAGAAGTTACATGTAAACTTTGTGTCTCTATCTGAAACTATTACCTTTGGTACTCCATGTAGCCTGAATATCTCTTTCATGAAAATATTTGCAATGTTAACAACTTTATATGTAGATTTAATAGGAATAAAATGAGCATCTTTACTTAATTTATCAACCACAACCATGATAGAATCATGTTGTTTGATTTTTTTGGGCAGTTCGGTGATGAAGTCCATACTGATTGTCTCCCACTTCCATTCTAGAATGGGTAGTGGATGCAAAAATCCTGCGGGATGTTGATGCTCTGCCTTAACTTGCTGACATCCCAGATAATGAGCTAAGTATTCAACCACCTCTTTCTTCTTATTTGGCTAGAAGAAATCATTTATGATCATAGTGATCATTTTCTGATAACTCGGATGCCCTAAATATGGTATTTTATGTAGTTCATCCATAACTGTAAGTTTAATTTCTGTTATGTTCAGTATATACAACCCAATTTTATGTAGCAACAGTCCTTGTTGATTTATACTCAAATCCATTTTTACTTGATTTTGTTCACTTTTAGCAGTCCTTTCTTTCCAAATATGATATCCCCTATCAAACTTTTCAGCACTTAAAATCCGATTTTCTAAATCAGATTCGTAGCTGCTACTGGCAAATCGTAAATTTTCATGACGACTTAGAGTGTCTGCCACTTTATTCTCTTTTCCTTTTATATGTTTTATTTTGAAATCATATTCGCTTAAAAATGACAACCATCTAGCCTGTCTTGCATTCAAGTTCTATTGGTCAAATAAATATTTAATACTTATCTTATCTAACATAAGCAAAAATTTCCTTCCAATTAGATAACGTTGCCACATTTTTAAGGCATGGATTATAGCAGCAAGATCTAAATCATGTGTTGCATAGTTTTTGTCACGTTCTTTTAATATCCTGGATTCATAAGCCACAACATAATTTTCTTGTAATAAAACTCCGTCTAACCCTTCTTTGCAAGTGTCGGTACATACAACAAAATCCTTGAATGGATCAACAATATTTAAGATCGGGGTGGTAGTTATTAGGTGTTTTAGTTTGTTAAAGATTTTCATGCATTTTTCAATCCATTTGAACCTTTTTCCTTTCTTTTGTAAGGAAGTTACGGGGTAGGAAATCTTTGAAAAGATTTCTATGAACTTCCTGTAGTATCCAATAATTCCAATAAATGATCTAATGTCAGATACATTTTTAGGAACCGTCCATTCCATGATGGCCTTTACCTTGTCTGGATCAACTGAGATTTCATCCTTGGACACTATGTGTCTGAGGTACTGAATCGTATCTTTACATAAATCACATTTACTGAATTTTGCATAAAGTTGTTGTTCTCTGAGTACTTGCAAAACTATTCTTAAATGTTCTTTAAGTTCTTGTTCATTCTTAGAGTAGATTAGTATGTCATTGATGAAAACAACCAAAAACTTATCTAGGTAGTTGCTTAATATATTGTTCATTAAACACATAAATGCAGCAGGTGCATTTGTCAACCCAAAAGGCATTACGGAAAAATCATAATGACCGTAATGGGTCCTAAATGTTGTTTTAAATATGTCCTCATCTTTTATGCATACTTAATGGTAAACTGACCTTAAGCCTATCTTTGAGAAGATAGTTGCTCCGTGGAATTTATCAAACATATAATCTATCTGAGGGAGTGGGTAACAGTTTTTAATGGTCATTTTATTTAATTGTCGGTAATCAATACATAATATTATGGTTCCATCCTTCTTTTTCACAAACAAGACCGGTGCTCCCCAGGGAGAGACACTTGGTCGAATGTACTTTTTATTGATTAGTTCTTGTAGTTGTGATTTTAACTCTATAAGTTCTATTATATTCATTTGACATGGAGCTTTTGATGCTGGCACCACTCTGGGTATCAGATCGATTGTGAAGTTAATATCTCTTTTCGGAGGAAGTCCAAGGACTTCTGATGTCTTCAAACTCTTTCAAGACCGGTATGTATTCTAGTTTAATTTTTTTTTATCATTTTCATTACCATTCATTATATAAAATTCAAACACTTTACATCCTTTTCTTACCGATCTTTTCATTTGTAATGCAGATATTTCTCGGATGGTCACTTTCCTAGGGACCTGTTTAACTTTTATATTGTTTGCATTATCATCAATACAAGTAAAGGTTTTATCAAAACAATTTAACACAACTTTATGTTCCTCTAGCCAATACATTCCTATTGATAAGTCATAGGATCCTAAAGGTAGAATATTTACATTAACACGCATAAGAAAATAATTCATCATCACTTTACAATTTCTAACAAGACTAGTAACTTTCTGTTTCGTACTTGTGGCTAACTGTACTAGCCATGATTTGTCAAACTTTTCAGGTACCAAATTGCATAAATCAACTATTGTAGGTGATATATAGCTCAGTATTGCACTTGGATCAATTAAAATAGAGATAGGTTGATTGTTTATCATACCTTCAATTTCAACCATAGAAGTCTGGTGGTATGCTTGTCGATTTTCCAATGCAGCACAAATCCTGGGCATGTTCCTAGCCATGCCTCCAACTATGATTGCTTCCTGGATAAAATGAACATTAAAATTCTTTTTCCTTTCTGGATAGTCTTTAAAGTAGTGTGGTTCTCCATACTCCCAACATTTTAAGAGTTATTTTTGTGCTGGGTTTTTATTAAGAACAGTTGCAGGTTCTTTTATTGCAGAGTCTCGGGGTTTAAATATTTGTAATTATTACCTTGATACCATCTATAGTTATTTCCCATGTGTTTATGGAACTTATTTTGATTTTTCATGGGATCGAAATTATTTGGCCTTTGACTTTTCCAAATTGGTACACTTTCCCTTTTATTCTTGTTTTGGTCATAACAAAAGTTTTTCTTTGTCATCGCTTCCTCTAGCGCCTTCAAATTTTCATATTCAATCCGTTCTTTGAACATGATGGGAAAACAACCGAGTAACCGCTGTATTTTAGGTTTCTCATCAATTATATAGGGAACATAACGAAGTAGGCTTAAGAACTTACTAGAGAGTTCTTTCATCGTCATGGATCTTAACCTTAGTTCATAAAATTCTTTTGCTTTTTTTTCATAATATTGTTCTGATAAATATTTTTTGTTAAAGAGTTTCTTAAATGTTTTCCAAGTTACATATCTCTCTTTTATCCCTTTAACCTTATTTATGTCTTGCCACCATATATCCGCTTTTCCAGTCAGATTATAAATGGCCATTTTAGCCTCTAACTCATCAGAGTAGTTGTATATTTTAAAATATTTTTTTCATTATGGACAACCATGCCTCTGTCTCTTCGCCCTTCTCAATTTCTCCATTAAACATGGGTAGTTTATTTTTCTTAAACTCTCGAGAGATTTCCTCATAGAGACTGTATTTATTTTTATTTTTGATATCATAACTGCTTTTGCTAGACTCTTGTTATTTTCTGTGATGTTTAACTGACTCTTCACTTGAAGTGTCAGATTTATGGTTGGAAAATTCTCGCTTTCTGCCCTTATGTTTGTAAGGTGCAATTTTAGGCTTTTCATGTTCATATTCTTTACTTTTTCCTTTATCATCATTATGCATCTTGGCTAACAAAATAACATTTAATTCTTCCTGAGGCTTTAGTATTCGCTCATTATCTTCTTTAACTTTTTATCAATTCAGATCTTAACTCTTGGACAGTTAATTTAAGTTCAGATTTATTATCCTGACTGTCATTTAAGTCTACCCAAAATTTCCCATCCCTTAAGTTACCCTCTTGGTTATTTAAAGGATCTTCTGGGCGACGTTCCTCTTCTGCAGACATTTATTCATCTGTCATGTTTCCTGCAAAACATAGTTATTCTTCTCTTTGTTGTTTATAAGAGAATTTAACCAAAATAATATTGAAGTTTGTTTTTTTGTTGTTATAGCAACTTTAGTGTTCGCTCATTATCTTTTTTAACTTTTATCAATTCAGATCTTAACCCTTGGACAATCCGTTTAAGTTCAGATTTATTATCTTGACTGTCATTTAAGTAGAAGAAAGAAATACGAATTCGGTTTGTCCTCAAAGCTTTTTGAAGGAAAGACTTGCATCCAATTTCTTGCTTGTAATGTCATGTGTCAAAGAGTTCAATATTTCCATGTTACAGTTAGGGACTTTAACACTGTGTCTATGGACATATGATATAGAAGAACTTTTTAGGGTATTTTAAGGTTTTGGTTGTGATCGACTAAAAAATCACAACCAAGACCTTAAAGGAAAAATAAAAAAAGTTCAAAGACAATGAAGAATCACTGTATAGAATTGGTAACGATTAATAATTATTAAAGAGTCATGAATTTACTTTGGAAAGTCATCAATGGACTTATATAAGTTCGGCCCTTATAAATGTAAATCATCATCGAATATTTATCAATTATATTATTATTATCCGTTCATGGAGTTTTTAGCTTATTTATGTTGGTTATTTTTATAAGAAACATAGTTTATTGTTTCATTGGTATCAGAGCCCCTTCTTGGAAAGATTTCGGCTTGTGGCCAATATTTTTTGGAGTTTCTCCAAAACTCGGTCTTTAACCCACATAGGTTTTTTACCAACACTTATATATATAATATTATTATTATATATTAATAATAATATTTATTATTTTTAAAGTTCTAAGTGCTTCCCATTAGAAAAAAAATATCATTATTTTAAACAATAATTATTATTATTAATTAATAATTGTCATTACAATTGTTGTTTAATACAAAAAAAAATACCAAGTCAAAGAAAGAAGATGAAGAAGATATTAAAAAGAGAGGAAATCAAGTCTTGGAAGATATTGAAGAAGTCATCGAAGCCCATTGTGGATTTGTTTTTTTTTTGTTGGTTAAGTGCTCTGTGACTTGTTGGGCGAACCTTTGGTCTGAGAAACCACGATCTAGGGGCATCTAAGCCGTCAAAATCACCTAGGGATCGCACCCAGCCTGGCCGCACCAACCCTTAGCATGGTTGGATTTAAATGTCGCCTTCCAGGAGTAGCAGGTTTTCATCTTGTGTCTCCAAGCAAACAAAACCCCTCTCGACCGTTTTCTCTACCGGAATTCGATGCCCATTGTGGATTTGTTGAAGAAATAATGGATTTGAAATATAAATCCAAATTTTGGACTGAGTGTCCTTATTGCAAAATTGAATTCCAATATTTGACATCTTTTAAGAATGGAAATCGCTCTTGTCAAATATGTGGTAAATATTTTATTATTAAATACTATCAAGATAATTCACAGTTGCAATCGCAGAAACTGGAAAGAGAAATAGTATCACTATAAGGAAAGCTATAAAAATCTGCAATTTGAGATGAATAAGCAAATCATTCTTCATAAGTTGGTATAACAAGAGAATCATCGGTCAAAATATCAAAATAAAAAACTGGAAAAATCTAATGAAAATATCGAGAAATTGTTATCAACTAAGAATGAAGAAATATCTCGATTAAAAAATCACAACCATGATCTTAAAGACAAAATCAAAAAGTTCAAAGATAACATAGAATCATAGTATAGAAGTGATAATGATTTAGAAGAAGACATAAAATGTTTAAACAAGCTCATCATGGAAAAAGACGATGAATTGGTGCAAATCTAGAGAAATCTAAAAGGTCAATAATCAAAGATATGTCGACATCAGCAACAGAAGGAAGAACTCAAGCAAAATTATGATGACACTAAAATGAAGCACGGGTTAGAAATTGTGAAAATCAATGGCAAATTAGCAAACAATACCGAACAAATATTTCGACTAAGAATTCATAACAAGACATTACTTTAAAAAATCAAGAAACTAAAAAATAGTCAAAAGTTGGAACTTTCCAATGAACACCTCGAAGGAATAATACTAAACAACAAGAAGAAAACCATTGCCTGAGAAATATTAAATAAGAACTAGAGGAACAAATAAAGAATTTAAAAGACGACAAAAAACCGCAATACGAAAGGTTCGAGAAGATTCAGCCATAATAATAATCTATAAGCAAAAAAATTACTTCAAATCCAAAAGGAAAGATCCAGACTCTCTTGAAAAAAAATTCAAATTGAGGTAGAAGAAAGAAATACAAATTCGGTCCTCATCATAGTTCAAAAGGAAGTCAATACAACATAAAAACAAACAACAAGAACTCTTTATTGACACCCAAATTACAAAAATCATTTTGACCAACGACAGGGTCAAAATGAACATAAACATAGGAGTTATAATTTCATAAGCAAAAGAACACAAAATCTACAAATCGAAGCATAAAATGGGAAGATTTATCCAACAAGATAATCAACAATCATCTCTGATGAATATAGATCTTGGATGGACCATATTCGAGGCGATGCACCATTTTTTCTTTGGAATTCATAAATCGTATCGTCTATTTTCGTCAAGTGTTGTAAGTACTAAAAGAAATGACCGACACATGACATTACAAGCAAGAAATTAGATGCAAGTCTTTCCTTCAAAAAGCTTTGAGGACAAACCTGCCTCTAAGGGGAAGGATTTTTCTTTGGAATTCGTAAATTGTATCGTCTATTTTCGTCAAGTGTTGTAAGTACTAAAAGAAATGACCGACACATGACATTACAAGCAAGAAGCTAGATGCAAGTCTTTCCTTCAAAAAGCTTTGAGGACAAACCTGCCTCTAAGGGGAAGGATATATATATTGTCCTCAAAGCTTTTTGAAGGAAAGACTTGCATCTAACTTCTTGCTTGTAATGTCATGTGTCAAAGAGTTCAATATTTCCATGTTACAGTTAGGGACTTTAACACTGTGTCTATGGATATATGATATAGAAGAAATTTTTATGGTATTTTGAGGTTTGTTACGTATGGTATCAGAGCACAGTTACAACACTAGGCCTAAATCGGCTCAACACTAATGTTGCTACAACAACAAAAAACTAACTTCAATTTTATTTAGGTCAAATTCTCTTATAAACAACAAAGAGAAGAATAACTACGTTTTGCAGGAAACATGATAGATGCAGAGATGTCTGTAGAAGAGGAACGTCTCCTAGGAGATCCTTTAAATAACCAAGAGGGTAACTTAAGGGATGGGAAATTCTGGGTAGACTTAAATGACAGTCAAGATAATAAATCTGAACTTAAACGAATTGTCCAAGGGTTAAGATATGAATTGATACTAAATTGCCTATACAAACAATTACGAACACTTGCAATATATGCCATAAGTCAGACCATTTATTCACTCTCTATTATAAATATATATCCATTGAGTTCATTCTTATTGCAAACTTGCCTTATGGATTCCTGGACTTTACAGATGATACCCTAAACATCACAAAATATAAGGAATCACTTGGAAGGATAGTCCTTAAAGATTTATCTTTCTTCTTGTAACTGGTTGAGTTCCAAAAATTAATCTTAAAATCCTTTTGTAGTAGTCCTTCCACAACGGACCTTTCCTTCCACAACTCTGCTTCCGCAATGCGGATTGCAAAATGAATAACTTTGCTATAACATTACCCTTCCGCAATGCGGATTGCGGATTGTAGAAAACACACAATCAATTACAACTTTACCCTTCCGCAATTCCACTTTCCCAATGCGGATTGCGGGTTGCGGAAATCCTTAAATTATTTTACGAATTAACTTTCTGCTTTCCGCTTTCTGCAATGTGGATCGCGGATTGCGGAAACCCTTAAATTCTTTTACGAATTCACTTTTCGCTTTCCGTTTTCCACAATGCGGATTGCAGATTGTGGAAACCATTAAATTCTTTTACATATTTACTTTCTTCTTTCCGTTTTCTACAATGCGGATTGCAGAAACCATTAAATTCATTTACAATTGTTCCTTCCGCAATTCCACTTACTACGACTCCTGTTAGTCATTGATCTCCTTGTGACTTCGATCTTAACCGTTGATCTGCTTTTCTTGCAGGTCAACACTTTAACCATGCGGATTGCCAATTGCGAACATGCCAACCAACTAGACCGAATTGTGCTTCCACAATTCCTGTGAGCCATCGATTTTGTTGCGAATTCAATATCGACAGTTGATCTGATTGCAGATTTTACACTTTAACCTACAAAAATATCATTCTGTAATTAACCTTCTATAACTCCTATTAGTCATTGATCTTCTTGCGGCTTAAATATCAGCCATTAATTTGATTTTCTTTGAGGATAGACACTATCCTTGCGGATTGCGGACATGCCTTCCTACTTTTCCGGACTGTTCCTCTACAGATCCGTCTTTTGCAACTCCTGTGAGCCGTTGATATTCTTGCAGATTAGATCTCAACCATCGATCTAATTTTCTTTGCGGATCAATGACTAACCTTACGGATTAACTCTTTAAGAATGTGGATTCAAAGGGTTTCAGTTTGATTTGGGGGTTTGTTTTACTGTTAGTTTAACAAAATCTGGAGATTATCTTGATGCTTAAATTTTTTCTTGATTCCGCCTCCTGAACATGAAGTGGTAAACATATAACTAACTGTACTAAGTCACTTATGAGATATGTAAGGTTTAAATAAGGTTTCTCTATAGATTAATGGACTTCAGTCACGGCATTGAACAATACAGATCTATACTAAGACAAGCATTAACAATTCAGTTGACATTTAGATTTCATAATTTAGAATTAAGGAAAATTTAAGCAGAATCGATACAAACAGGAAAAACATAGTTAAAAGTAGGAATACATATCACAGTTTAAAATAGGGGATTCAATCTACTCATCAATTCTACATCATTCAAGTATTGGATTCGAAACCATAACATATCAACAACAATGAGACCTAAATAATTATGCTCAAAACGAAATATTAATTGCTACAACAATAACATTACTAGCAATATTTGAGGCGGGTACGGATGCCCAATCTTAGATGCATTAGGAATTAATCTAACATTGTACATATATGATATACTACCGAAAAACATGGATAATTGTTCTACAGAAATGCATAAACACTACTATCTGAAAGTATAACTGCAATCCAACATTAAAATTCACATTCCACTGCAACTAAAATCAATCATAAGAAAAAAGACTAGGAACCTGTCACCAATGTCGAGAAAAAAAAGTGGAGAAGCTGTTCCTCCCAACCAACACCCAGAGTAGCCAAATTACTTACTGCAGAACCCGTGAGCATGTTCGCTGAACCACAAGAGACAAATATTTCAATGCACCATCTCTTGCATTTTACAGATGTTAATCCTCGTCCAATGCTAGCCTCATGTTGCTCATGGACATACTAATATAGTATTTTTCGTAGGACTTAGTCATTTATGAGCCTCTTGCTCTTTAGCACTCAACTAGGAGTGTAGACTTGATTTTTGGGGATGATGCCTTCTGCATCTTGAGTTCTCACTTAGTGGTTTTTGCCACTTGTCTTTTTCCTCTTGTGGGCCAGCAAACACTCTTGACCAACTATATCCAATTTTGTCTCCCTTCAACATATTTTATTAAATAAATATGTTTTTATTACAAACTATTTTGTTTTTGACCTTCCTGTCAAAAATAATAAAAATAATCAATAAAGTATTTTCCAATAGAATTAATAATAATTATTAATTCTGGGGGTATTACGTGTATACTCTTTCCATTCTCATTCATACACTTTCCATTCTCATGTGCAAGCACCACACAAATCTTGAAAACTGACAACTTCATGTTTTAGACTAATATGCAAACCTAAGAATGACCAAACCCAACTACGAGAGTGTAATTTGTGGACTTGGGAAGCGAGATGGATGGTTGTAGAGGAGCATAGAGGCTAGATTGTTTAAGAAACATCCATTTCCCTTATTAATTGTCGATCATTGTGTTCCCTAGAGCTAATATATTCTTCTACTAGGTTATTCTAGAGGACAAACAACAAGGTTGGTTCTTTCTACTTACATTGAGAGAAATAAGGAGATTAATTGGATTGAGGGATTGTAGAGCAAAGAAGGGGGATGCCATCCTTGTGTTGTGTGGTGAATGGATGATAATCTCATGATTGTTAGGTGGTTGTGTTAGGATTATTAATCCTCCCTTGTCCAAATTTGGTCATATATCTAAATCGGGAGTCATGTCTAAATCGGGAGTCCATCCAGTCTATTTATAGTCATT